>PVJL010001079.1:0-300092 GCA_004026885.1 Lyroderma lyra | reverse complement strand
CCCCCCCCCTTTTCGACCAATCGCGCGCGCCCCAGTTGCACAGACGCCTTCTAGGCTCCCGTTCCATCTTTGCTTTTGCTCCTTTACTAGCGCTCCCTTTTAGGCATGCGCACTCGGAACGCTCTGCCTGGCGCGTAGCTCACTGCGCATGTGCGTTGCCAGGGGTAGCGCGTGTAGCCAAAGTAGCTCCCGGAAAGGGCTCCGCTGCTGAGGCGGAGAGGAGGGGCTCGAGGCGTGAGGGAAGCTGCGATGAGGGCCGTGTTGACGTGGAGAGATAAAGCCGAGCAGTGGTGAGGAGCGGCGCGGTTCGGGAGGAGCGGGAGGCCGAGCTCCGGCGGGGATCGCGGGAGCCATTGCTGAACTTTCGTGGTTGCCAAGGGCAACGGGCATGCGGCCTAGGCTAAGGGCTCTAAACCCTGGGTCTGGGCAATGCAAGGTCGCCCTTCCACCCCTTTGCGGATGGAGAAATTGATGCTTGGAGAGGGGGCAAAGGGATGCACCACGCGTGAGGTAGTGGCCTGACGAGGTGGTTTTACACGTAATCACAATCTGGTCTTGTCGCTCCCTTACAGTACATCCTGGGCTCATCTTACACCCGTAACAGTTTCTCCAACTTCACAATTTTTGCCACACCCGCCTATTACCCATACTCTTACTTACTTGATATTTTCCTCTAAATTGTCTCCCTTATTTTTGCTTAAGTATGATTTTACATTTTATGATTTTAAAAGGAAACGTTATTGCTCCATATTTAAAAATTAATATCACTTGCTGTAATAAGACAAGTGTAAAACTTAAAGCCAGGAGAAACAAAACAGTGTTTAAAAGTTGTAGCTAGATACTGTTGCTAGCCCAAGGTCTACTGTGTCTGGTACTGGAGATTTAGCAAGTATGGTCACAGAGGTGCTTGAGATGAATAGCATCAAACTGAAACATTCTCCACTTGATCTTGGTCAAAAGGCCAAGAAGTGATTGACATTCTTCCATACTTAATTAGAAAGTTTGAATGAAAATGACTTTCTCACCTTATGATTCAATGTTATTTAATATCCTATTCCATTTTTATCACCTAAATCCATTACATTACACAATGATACATTTTGGGAAATACTGACTTATTGGACAGTTCTCCTCAGCCTGATTTCTGAAATCTTCCTAGATGATCTTTTCAGCTTCATTGTGAAGCCTCTGTTTGGCCACTGGAACAGGATATTTGCCATTCCCTTTCTGTCTTTTCTTAGGCCTTTCTGTGTGAAGAAAGCATGCCATCTTTCCTCATCTCCTTGCATGGAAAACCTGAACATTTTGTAAGGCCGCCTTTGAAGATAGTTGCTCTCTCCTTTATACTCTGCACTATAATAGCTAACACTGTGTGCCAGGCAGTAGCTAAGAACTTCATATTTGTTTATCTCACTGTCACCTCACAAAAGCCCTCTGAAGTAGGTACTGTAATTACCTCTATTTTACATATGAGGAAACTAAAGCACAGAGAGGGTAAATAATTTGCCAAAGTTACACAGTGAGTCAGTGCTGAAGCCACCTTTCAACATCAGGTCTTTCTCACTCCAAAGCCAATGCTTTTAGCCACTACATTAATTGTTCTTTGTATTATGGAGGCTGCAAACTTAAATGCCTTTAGGAGTCAGGCAGGCAGCGTAAATGGGGATGTTTATTTGCATCTTGTCTATTTTTCCTAGGAGTATTCTTCCATTCTACACCCACTTTTCTTGGAACACATAGCTTATCTTTATAGTGTAAAAAGAGATTTAAAATTTTAAAAATTCCTTTTTACTTTTAACTGTATTATAAAAGTTCCCCACAGCATAAGCTGATGATAACTGCCAACTGAACATTCAGCCTTGATATCAGAGAGTAATAGGGAGTGGCAAAGAGTTTGGCAAACTAGAGAGCTCATGCTCTGCTTAAAAGGGGTAGCTGCTGCTCAGATTCTGCCAGTTACCACCCTGTAGGAAATTGGTTAAGTGTGCTCAGAACTTCCTATTTTCACCAATCACTAAGAATCTGGGTTTTTATGCAAAATGTCCTAATTTTTACTTGTTGGGATCTAATCTTAAAATAAAATACCATGTGGGTCAAACAAAACATTTGCTGGCCAAGTAGAGACTGATTTGCTCCCAGTTTTCAATCTTTGATGTAGAATTCTGTTCATTCCTCTCTTGTGGCACTTAGCGTCTGTGTAGTATAAGAGTTATTTGTGAATCTTTTTATCCCAGAAGTCTAAATACCCCTTAAAGGCAATGGCTATGTTTTATTCATTTTCAGATTATTCCAGAGCCTTGGCAGATCAATGGTTGTTGTGATTTGGATAGATGGATATATATTATGAATTGAGAAGTACATGAATGAATGATGAATGAAGATGGGTTATTTGGTTTGGAGCCCATTACTGGTTTGAAACAACCTATTAGAATAGGGGCAGACCAGGCGTACCATTTAAAATGGGACAGAAAACAATAGGACTGCTCCATTTCAAATGGTACATATGGTCAGCCTAGTCTCAGTGGGCTAAATTCAAGGTGTCAGTAGGCTGACCATCATTTTCTGTCCCATTTAAAATGGTATGTCTGGTCAGCCTACTTTTAGGGGTTCTGTAGACTAGCAGTCCTGATGGCCGCCACATATACCAGCTAATAGCCCCGAATGAGACAAAACAAAACAAAAAACTGTAAGAAATAGATAGAACTAAAAAAATCTCAGGTGTCAAAGATTAGTCCTCCACAACCAGACCAGCCATTGTCTGGTCCTTTGCTTCTGTCATTGCCAAGGTTTCCAGACAGGGCAGGTTTCGGCGGTGGTACACCCAATTGAAAAAACGCACACGGAGTCAACGTGGGGGACCATAAACACACCAGCAAGCAAGCTACTTTATTGCGCACCTGGGACTATATATATGTATTCAAACAAAAGTGGCATCTTGCCGTATCTGCCCAGTAGCAATTGTTTAGGTTTTCATGGTTACATAAGGCAGTACATGCACAGTAAATGTCAGCCCCAGGAATTCCTCACCCCAGACATGGACTGATTTATACCAAGGTCAAGCCTGGGCGGTGGGCCTGGCTTTAACCCTTTACAGTGGGCTTAGCTTTAACCTTCTAGGGACTGACAGCTTCCAATCTAACCTTCACAAATCAGCAAGAATTCTCTTTTTTAAGTCCTGCTGCTGTGATCCATTACTCTATTTCTCATAAACCTAGAGTGATTCCCAGTTACCTTTCATGTCAAATTGTGACGTTAACTAGTTGGTACTACTTAACCTCACCCCAGATTGTTAACATTTACATTTATGCTTTTCAGTTCAGCTAAACTTCATTTTCATATTCAAATGCCCTTTCCACATGCTCTTAATTCTCTGAACTCCTTCATTTTCTCCCTTAAAATCATTGCTCCAGGTTCATCTCTACCATGATGCCTTATTAGGCTAGCCCACTTTATTCCAGTCAGGCCATCATCTGCTATAGCCCTCTATTCACACCTGCTAGTATTTACTGAGTGCTTGCGGTAGGCCACACTATGTTTACATGTGTTATCTTGTTTAACCACAATAATCTGTGAGGTTGGAATTGTTACCTCATTTATAGATGAAGAAACTGAGACTTAGCAAAGTGATATAATTTGCCTAAGATACCAAAGCAAATAAGTGGCTGGGTCAAATTGTGCAGGGTTTAGAGCGGCTCCTTGGGACTTCAGTTTACAGTGGGGTGGGCATAGGGTTGGCAGAGGACAGTTTGCAGGGCTCACTCTCTGTTTCTCTGCAATGGCATTTGACAATGTATCTTTTTCATAAAAGGGGGCAGGGTGGGAGAGAAAGCCATCCTATAGTCCAATAGATGGCCTGTAATGGGTGAGCTCCCCAGCCCTAGAAGTATTCAGGCAGAGGCTGGACAGCCATCTATAGGGAATTCCTACTGTAGTAGGGGAGTTAAGGCTATATGACAAGGTCTAGAATTTTTCTATTTCTGAGTTACTGTGATTTTATGATGTAGTTAAAGTCTGAGGGGTTCAAGATAAAATCTTCTCAGTTTGTTGAGTGTTCATTATGTGTCTAGGACAATGCCACGCACATGGATCAACAAATGTCTAAAACTGGGTCATTGCTCTCAAATTGCATATGACTATAACTAAGGGCACAAGATAGTATCAGAAATAGTGTAAAATATAGAAGATTATATAATTCAGAGCTAAATTGAATTGTATAGATTCTAAGTATAGTTAAGAATTTAGATTGGGGTAAATCAAACATCATGTTATACTGTAGGAAGGCAAATTTTAAGAAGTTCAGAGAAAATGAATTTTCACTTCTGAAAGGAAGATAGTTTAAGGCTTGACCCAAATGAGATACTCTGAAATGATTTTCTGATAATTCAACCCAAAATGATCATTATGAAGAAGAAGCCTCACAGGAACCACTTTGATGAGGTCAGATATGTATAAGGCAAAAAAGGAGCCACGTATCCAAGGATGATGGTAAAAGAGAGGTACAGACTCCCTCCAAAATATAATACCTCATCATAGAACCCACAGGTGCCAGGTGCTTTACATAAGACTGTCTTATGTACAGCTGTCTATCCTTGTTTTGTAGGCGAGGATGAAGGCTCAGACAGGAGGTCAGCTCTTCTGGCCCCAGCTCCCCTCTACTTTTCACTCTACCATCCCACTTCTCCTCAAAGTATAATATGAAATGGATCGAGTACATTTCCCCCCAGGCTCAGAGAAAGCAAGCCTGGGCAACAGGAGGGCCAGGTCTGTTACCGCATAACAGTGAGGAGACTGAAGAACTCGGGGTCTATGTTTGCTTCTGTCAAGAGGGATGCCCAACTAGAAAGGGTGTAAGTGTCACCCTTGTTCCAGCTTCTCCGTCAGCCAGCTGTGTGACAGCAGACACATGACTTGCCTCTGTACTTTAGTCTCCTCATTGATAAAAATGGGCCAGTAGTGAGTGCTTGTCTTGTCTACTGCTGTATGTTATAACATCAAATAGATAATGCAGGTTTACACTCTTAACAGCTCTTAACTGTTGAATATATGTGAAGAATTATTTTTGTTAAAGGAAGCTTCTGAGGTCAGTGGAACCTATATAAAAATCTTTTGAATTCTTCATGTGATGTCTTGAGATGATAATACTTGTTTTTCTTCTATTGATAAAACATGGAAATAATTTCTAATTATTTTGTCAACTATGACATATGGTAAATAATGATAATGAATACTACAAAGCATAACAATTGGAGCATAGGCTTTTGAGCCAGACTGCCTAGATTTGAATTCTGCCTCTACCTCCACTCAGTTTATTTTGGGGCAAGTTATTCAACTTCTCTGTGCCTTAGTTTTCTCATTTGCAAAATGGATGTAAGGCTGTTGTGAGGATTGAGTTAATACATGTAAAGCATTTAAACTGTATTTGACACACATAGTAAAAAATGTGCTCAGTAAATGTTAGACACTGTTATTATTAAAACATTAAGGATAACAGAGATTTGTCATACTTGACAATAATTCAGGAGAGTGAAAGGCAGTATAGCACAGACTCTAGAGTCGGATCTGAGTTGAAATTCTGTCCCTTTCACTATTGGTCCTGTGATGCTGGGCAAGGTACTTGACCTCTATGAGCCATGGTGTCCTCAACTGCAAAATCAAGTAATAATTCCTACCTCATAGAATTGTTGTGAAGATGAAATAAAACAGTTCATTTGAAGAGCTCAGCTTGGAATCTCTCTGTGGTAAATGCTCCAAGTACTGTTACTGGTGATGTATATTTTTAGATTCCTGATAGGTACCAGGTAAAGTTATCCATACTAAACTTTTACAACAGGCTGTCTTGGCAGTGCTGTTTGACACATTCTTACTAGAGTCACCAGAAATAATAAAATACTCTTATCTGGGGCATTCAAGAATCTTTGTAATATGGCTCTGTTTTTCTAGCATTAACTCTCCTGACTGCCTTGCACATAGCGAAATGTTTCAGTCAAATTAGATTGTTTACTATTCTCCCTTCATGTCTTTGCTTTTTTTTTCTGTGCCTGAAATGCTGCACCTACCTAATCTCCCCAAGAGCCCTATCTTTTTCAAATACTGTTTTCTTCATGAAACATTTTCTGATCCTCTTTTCAAATTAGAATACTGTGTCTTTTCCTCTGAATCATGTAATATATGTTCTCATGCAGTGGTTCCCAACCTTTTTCCACTTGTATACCCCTTTTAATCCCATTTCTATAAATTCTGTACTCCTTGTTTTTAAATACTGACACTTTTGTTCAGTGTCTATCTTAATGTGAAGAAGTGGAAATGAGGTATTATAATAATTTAGGGAAGAAAAATAACTACACTAAAAGTACAAGCCACAAATTTAATTTACAATATTGGTAACAGTTAAATATTGATAATGATCAAGTGTTTAAATATTAATTAAAATACTACTTAAAAAATCATGATTAAAGACAATGCGTTTACTTTTACTCAGTCAGTAACTAAACTGATCAGTGTGGCTACGAATGTATTTATATATTTAGGGGAGTTCTAAAACTGTCACAAATGGATTGTGCTGAAACTGTGGATAATGATTCGTAGAGGGCAGTTTGAGGGAAGGGTTCATAGCCATGCTCTCACCAAGCAACTTTTGCTAGCTAATGTGCTCTAATTTTGAAGTGTTTCCATTAACAGTGATTCAAACTTAACATTTATTGTTCCATAAACAACGTTTTATGTTTTTTTACTTCACTTGTTTTTTTGCCATTACTGATTATTTTTCACATAACCCTGAATGGGCCAGCCCATACCCCAGGCTTACGAGTTACCATGCTTGGGCACCCATGTTCTAATGTATCTCCTAAAGGCTTTATCACAGTATTATTCTGTATTTAATCTAATCTAAGAGATCATTAATTGTAAAATACCATTATTTTTATATACCACTGAGAAAGCAAAAAATGCTGTCAGTTAAACTGACACGTCATCAATTATAAGACACATCCCAACCTCAGAGATGTTAAAAATGTGAAAATGTATACTTGAGAATTGATGACATATAGTAATAGTTCTTTATGAATGTGTCTGAGTCACATCTTCCCGCTGGACGGTAATTTCTTTGAGGGCAGGGAAGGATTATGAGTTACTCATTTTGTGTCTGTTGGTGCCTAGCACCTTAGAGGCATTCCTTAAGTATCTGATTAATTGGAAATAGTATGCTCTTTTAATAAAGGACCAGTTTTTCAGAGTCATGAATTTACTATACTAGTTCCCATGTATTCTGTCAGGTTGTCTAGCCTTTATGGTATTATTAGAATTAGCCCTCAACTCTTGACCCTTTGAATCATATCTGGTGTCTCTGGCTTCTACACAAGTGGAAATTGGGACATAGAGCTAACTGACCAGTGGATCTTGATTGAATGAGCTGCCAAGGTTTGGTAGTTGAATGGAATTTGCAACCAAATGTAATTCTTAGCCATTATTTTTCTCCTTCATACACAAACAGTGTTTTATAATGGACGTAAAGTTTGCTTTCCTGGTCATTAGCAGACCTCATCGTTTTGGTGCCTAATTGTCCTTTTGTCTTGTCTCCTGTTTAGTATATATGACCTCGCATTTAAGCCTGATGGAACCCAACTGATTTTGGCTGCAGGAAACAGATTACTGGTAGGATTTTGTCTGAGTTTCCTTTTTAAGTGCTTTTTTTCCCTCTCCATCTTGTAAGTACTCTGAAATTTGACCCCCTTTTTTTTTTGAGATAAAAAAGGCAAAGGCGGAAAAACCAATCATTACTTTTTAATAGGGAAGGAAATGGGCTATTTAAAACAGGTAAGTAAACTATCAGATAGGAACCTGTGAACAATACCTCCTTTGGAGTCATTAATCTTTCTCCTTTTACTTTGAGACACCCATAAAAGGTTGAAAGCAATTAATCAAAATGCCTTTGGAACTGGAGTGGTGTCAGTTCACATATTTTCCTCCTGAAAAATTCAAGCATCAGGATTGAATGGGGCTTCCTCTGTGAGAAGCCAGATAGCCTGACCCCAACTTTTAGGCACTGGCCTACCTAAACAATTCCATATGGATGCTGTCCTATTTTTCATGTTTTCAAAGAGTATAAGCTCCCTCTGGAATCTATCCCAGTGTATAAAAGTAATTTTCAGAGAACTCCTGCATAAGTCAACTTCCTCTTACTCTGTTGTCTCCAGATAATGCAGACTGACTGATCGCCATTCTCTGTATGGTAACTACATAACCTTAAAGCCATGGTTAAATTATTCTGCAGACTTCTCTCCAGGGTAAACAGTCCAGATCGTTTTATTTATTTATTTTCTCCATGGGTTATTTTCTCCAACACTAACCCTTTATCAGAGGGTTTGTCTTGATTTCTCAGATGGTGTGTTTTTTAAATCTCCGTGTATTTATAGGTGTTACACAGCTGTAAAATATCCTAAATCTACATTACAGCTGGATTTTATGTCACTCCTTTTGATTTGCAAACCAGAGTTTAGGCTTGTGAATTTCAAACTCTTGTAGCAAATGTGACACATCCTTTATGTTGATATTAGGGACAAGGCTAGCATTAAAATTTAACCATGTTGTACGTAGGTGGCCCTTTCTGAGTGCTGGCTTTATTTGGGAGGGCCTACCTTGATTGGTAATACTATCCAAATTCACGTTAGAATGAGTGAAATTTTGTAGAGAAGTTCCACAGAGTGAACTTTAGTTTCTTAAGAATTAATGGTATATTCCTGGTCATAAAATGCATAGAATTGAGACCTCTACTTCTTGGGTTTCCCAACTTTAAGTCACATTCTTCCTGGTTTTTCAATATAGTTTTTACTTGATACACATTTAGAATATTGACAGATGTTTTGTTATAAAAACAAAAATAGCCTCAGCAACTAGTAGAAATGCTAATTAATGGATTCCCTTTAGATAATTTGTATTTTTAATCCCTTTTTTCTAGGTTTATGACACCTCTGATGGCACCTTACTTCAGCCCCTAAAGGGACACAAAGATACTGTGTACTGTGTGGCATACGCAAAGGATGGTAAGAGGCTGCTCTGGGTTTACTGTCTCTGTAATGGCCTCACAGCTTTTCATTTTTCTCCTTAGCCACTCTTTAATTCTTTTTAGTAAGCTAAAGTATTAATACAATTTACAGATTCAAAAGATAGTTAAGTCTCTTAGACTTCATTTCAGTCATTCAATTCAACACGTATTTATAGAGGGCCATCTATGTGCCAAGCTCTGTTCTAGCTGCTTGAGATACTTCGGAGAACAAAAGAGACAAACATCCCTGCCTTTATGGGTCTTATACCTATGGGAGAAGAGAGGGAAGGAGAGAGAGTATGAGGGATGACATACAATAAACATAGTACACAAATAAGTAAATGAAGCAATATGCTGGAAGGTTGTAAGTGTTAAAGAGGAAGAGAAAGTAGGGCAGAATAAGGGGGGATTAAGGGTGTTGGGTTGGGCAGGGTATTGGGTTATTGTATTGACTAGGGTAGTGAGGGTGGGCTTATTGAGCCAGGGACAGGTGAGCAAAGACTTGAAGGTGGGGAGGCAGTGAGATTCTGATGGTGGGCATCTGAAGGAAGAGAGCTCCTTGTAAAGGGAAGAGCCATTGCAAAGGCTCTCAGCTGGGAGTGTGCCGTCCAGGGGCTGGGGCAGGGAGAACCAGGGGGAGCATCTGGGGATGAGGGTAGAGAGGTAACAGGCATGGGGTGGCCAGATCACGTTGGCTGTCTTAAGGACTTTGGCTTTGATTCTCAGTGAAAATGGGGAACCACTGAAGAATTCTGAGCTGAGAAATCTGATCTAATATGACTTGTATCATATCAGATCAGATTTCTGGTTGCTGTGTTGGAAAAAGCCTGAAAGGAGAGAGGATTGGGGCAGGGAGGTGAGCGAGGAGGTATCATCCAGGCAAGTTTTGTAACACTGGTGATGGGGGCTCAGACCTCTGGGAGCAAAGGAAGTGGTGAGAATTACTCAGATTCTGGATATTGTCTGAAGGTGGAGCCAATAAGATTGCCTGACAGATTGGATGTGGAGTGTGAAGAAAGGAGTTGGGTGACTCCAGGATTTTTTACTTGAGAGACTGGGAGGATGGAGTTGCCCTCCACTGAGATGGGGAAGGCTGCCGGTAGACAGACTTACAGTAGGAGGTCAGGGGTTCAGTTTTGGACATGTCGAATTTGAGAAAAGTTGTGACGGTGTAAGAGAGAGGGGAGGGAATTGCCAGAACAGAGTTGCCGAGTGGGCAAGAGAAGATGGGATCTAGGTCATAAGGGGGCATAGTGAGAATGTAGAGGATGTCACTGCAGGTGCTGGCAGGTAGGGGCATGTGGTTGTAGGAACCTAATGGACATTGTCTTCCATTCTTTCATTTTCTTTTTCTTTTTTTTTTTTTTCTTTTTAATTCATTTTTATTGTTAGACTTAGTGGGGTGACATCTGTTAGCAAGGATTACATAGGTTTCAGGCATACAATTCTACAGTGCATTGTCAACTTGATGTATAACAAGTTCACCACCCAGTGTGACTTCTCTTTCCATCACCTTATATTTAGCTTCCCCCCTATTCTTTCAATGAAATAGGAAGCAACATCACCTGAGATTGAGGATGGGGAAGGAGATGTGAGAGAGTTGAGGAGAAAGGAAAAAAATGTAAAATCACCACTTAGGAGAGTGTGGCTGAGTGAATGAACACAGGAGGTATGGTGAGATCCCCAGTGACAGGAAGGGCCCACTTGAAGCTGGTGATCATGAATTGAAAGTGAGAACAGCTGGTGTGATTAGGTCTTTTTCTCCACCACTTTGAGCTGCACAGATGAAAGAGTAGAGGAGCTGGAGAGTTGGGCTTAACCAGAGTGATGGGTTTGCAAGCACCTCTGAAGATTAAATAAAAGGGCAAGGGAGTGGAGGATGTATGCAAAGGAGTGATTATATACATTGACCTTGAACTGTCAGCTGAGTAATGAGGAGTGAGAGGACCTCAAAGGGTGAGGGGCAGTGGAAGGTGGTAGGTTCTGGTAGGGTTGAAGGATTATTGGAGTTGGGGGCATCATGTGGTATGAGAAAGAGGGGAGGTGGTGGCCAGAGAATGGATACATGAAATTGACACTGAGAGTTAAAAATAAATCTGTGCTACTCACAGCATGAAATTAGTGGGAAGAGCTTTGCAGTGAGATACCTCTAAATTCCAACCCCAAAAGCTCTATGAATTTGAGGTGGTTATTGAATCTCTCTGAATCTCAATTTCTTCATGTATCAAATGAATGTAATATTAAAGATAACATTCTGTGAGCACTGCTGAGAAGTCACAGAATCAGAGTGTTATAAGTGCTTGAATGAACGTTGGAATTCATTGAGGCTCCAGGTTTTTAACTTCTTTTGGATGATGGGCCTCTCTGAAGAGCCAATGAAAGCTATAGACGCCTTTCTAGAAAAATGGACACACTTCATGTATACGTACAATTTTATACATACAGATTTAGTCTTATCTAGCCGGATGACTTCATTTTAGACCTACATAAAGACCTAGAGAAGTCAAAGACTTGCTAAGGTCATGCAGCAAGTTAGTGGCAAAGATAGCACAAATTTCTTGCCTCATCGTCAGGTGTGCTATCCCATGGTAGTCATGTTTTTTTTTTTTTTTTTAATGTGCGTGTTTGAGTTCAAGGTCAGAGTAATACTGTGGGGAGAACTGTGAGACTTCTGGAATTTATAAGTCTCGGGGCTCTTAGGCCTGCAACACCATTAAGGCCCTTGAGGATATCAGAGTGTGACCTGCCATCAGTGGCATTTGTCAGCACTGTGCAGACTCCTGTCACACACATCACCTCATTTGATCCTCCAGATAGCCCTCTGAAGCAGACAGGAAGAAGGTTCTCAGCTCCTTTCACAGATGAGAAAACAGGCTTGGAGCAATTACAGGTGACTGGGGGCAGAGCTTAGCCAACCCAGGTCTTCCTGCTACAGAGCCCTTGTTTTTCCTAGTATATCCTGCTGCCTCTTCACGACGCTTTTGTCATGATTTAATTCCTCTCAATTGTTTCCTCTTGGATACTGAATTAACAGTTTTGTTCTTTAAGTCTGCTTGTTTCTGACTTCTCCCTTAAGTTTTAATAAGTATTGAATGAGCAACAGTGATACAAAGGTGTGTAAGAACTGTTTTATTTTTGTTCAAGAAAAACAATACAAGACAATATGAAGAAATAATAGTAATAATGGTAGCTAATTATTTTTAGCATCAATTCTAATCCAGGCACTTTCCTCAGCCCTTTAACCTCATTTAATCTTCACAACAACTATGAGGTAAATACTATTGTTACACCCATTTTTCAAAAGAGGAAGTGAAACAGAGATGTTCGGTAGTTTGTTCCAGGTCCTGCAGCTGGTAAGTGACATCACTGGGAATTCCAACTCAGATTCTGAGACCGTAGCCCACACTATTCATCACCTGTGGCCTGCCAGGATGGGAGAGGGGTGACAAATAATAACATGAAAGCAGCTTTTGTTTATTTAGTATTTTCAGCAGTATCATATGGCTCTCACCCTTACTTATATCTACTGTTTCAGCTACTGTGAAAGGTGTTTTACAGCTATTATCTGAGTTGACTCCCACAAAGTGCCTCTGAAAGGATATTATTGGGGGTTCCCTGGTGGTGTAGTGGTTAGGCTTCAGCACTGACAACACTGCGGCCTGGGTTCGATTCCCAGCCAGGGACCTACCTCCTGCCCCAAAATAATAAAAAATCAAAGGTTATTATTATCCTGTTCTGTTTCAGATGAAGACATTAAGGCTCAGAGAACAGTGACTTACCCAAAGTCAACTTCACTTGCCCTAAGAATAAAGTCTAAAAATATTTAACAAGGTGTACCAAATCTAGCCTGTGCTTACCCCTTAATTGCCATCTCTCACTGGAGTAGGTGAAGGCGCCCTGTTGTTTGCTGCCATGATATCCTGCTCTACTTCTAAGCACTTGCAAACTTACAGCAATGTAATTAATAAGTAATCACTTCTTATATGTTGTCTCTCTCTTTCCTAAAGCCCAAGTAACGTGAAAATGAAATCTCATCTGTCACTCTTGTTTAAAACCTTTCTTTGAGATAAAGAGCAGGATCTCAAGTATGGCCTAAAACCCCTAGAGATCCCTTCCCCTCCCACCTCACCCCTTGCCCTTGGTGTTCCATGCTGGCTGCCTATCAGGCCCTTAGACATGCCTCAGGGCCTTTGCACATGACTCTCTCCACTCTTTGCACCTGGCTAAGGTTTGCTCAACCTTTAGGTCTCAATTGAAGGATCTCATCCTCAGAAAAAGCTTCCCTCATTTAAATTAGGTCTTCCAGTTATTCTCTTTCATAGGTCCCACTTCTTTTGTTACCATGTTGTATTTGTGTTGGATTAATTTAACACTTACTTTACCCACTACACTAAGGTCTATTAAGGTAGGGATTGTGTGTGCCGGTTTTAAATAAATGTGAGCATTTCCTTTTTAAAAATACTTTTAGGGAAGCGCTTTGCTTCTGGATCAGCTGACAAAAGCGTTATCATCTGGACATCGAAACTGGAAGGCATTCTGAAGTACACGTAAGTAGCCATTTAGGTGTACAGTATTATTAATTTGACTCTTATTGAGCTACTGTAGCAAAAGCGCCCTAGTAAAGATATAAGAAAGAACTTTTTTCTCTGTGATTGAAATTGTAGTTAAGTTATGGGAGTGTGTTGTGGGTAGAGGAAGGTTGGGTAATGAATAAGTAAATGCATTATTCCTGAGCTTGGCCAGCACTGGGCTGGGTGTTTTCATATAGCTCAATTTAGTGACTCTGGCATCACAGATTCTACCCTCTCCCTACCTTGTCTTCTTCCAATGTCCCCATCTCAGGGAATGACCTCACATCTACCTAGTAGCAATAGCCACAAACTTGGCATTGGTTCAGGCTTCAGGCTTCTCTTCATTGCTTCTCTGTCTGCTCATATCCTTCCCTGTTCCTGCACCTAGTCAATCCTGTTCACCCTGAAGCTCCCGGGCTCCGATGTTGTGGTTTTTTTGTTTGTTTGTTTGTTTGTTTGTTTGTTTTGCTTTTTTTTGGTATGTGGGTAGCTCCCCGGCTGGGAATCGAACCCAGGCCGCACCGCAGCACTGACAGTGCCAGCACTGCAGCCTTAAGCCACTACACCATCCGGGAACTCCCCGATGTTGTTCTTCTGTGAAGTTTTTCCTACTGCTCTAGACCTAGTCAGGTCCCCTTGATGGCATTTCTCACAGTTGTAGTTTTATATTTTTTCTGGTGATTGATTGATTGATAGATATCTCCCATCAGCCTGTAAGTTCCAGGAAGGCAGACACTACATCTGTGTTTGCTCACCCTGTATCCCTGGTACAATGCCTGGCCTATAGTAGGTACATAACAAATTATTATATTTTCTTTTTAATTGTGGTAAAATACACATAATATAAAATTTACCACCTTAACCACTTTTAAGTGTACAGTTCAGTGGTGTTAAGTACTTTCATGCTGTATAATCAATCTCCAGAACTCTTTTCATCTTGTAAAACTAAACCTCCATATCCATTAAACAGCTCCCATTCTCTCTCCCTGAGCCCCTGGCAACCACCATCCTACTTTCTGTCTCTATGAATCTGCTCTAGGAACCTCATATAAGTAGAATCCCACAGTATTTGTCCTTTTGTGACTGGTTTATTTTAGGGTTCATTCATGTTGTGGGCATGTGTCAGAATTTTCCTTTCTTAAAAGACTAAATAATAGTCTAGTGTATTTTCTTTATCCATTTATCTGTTGTCAGTGGACACTTGGATTGCTTCCACCTCTTGGTGATTTTGAATAATGTTGCTATGAGCATGAGTGTATAGATCAATAAACAACTTCTGAATAAATGAATGAATGAATGAAGTTTTAAGTAAAGTGTTACCCAGAAATGAGGGAATACAACTGAGGCTGAAATGCCATGTGTGATACATGACTCACTCAGCTTTCATTGTTGTCTAAGGATTCGCCACATTTTCAGATCTTGGCCTGTAATATCTTCATTGCACCTCCATTTTGTGTATGAATTTCCAGGCCTCCACAAAACAATAAGAGTAACAGCCATTAATAAAGCACTTTGTATGCAGCTGGCACTAGACTAAATGCTTTGCATCATTATCATCTCACAATCCAGAGGTATCCAGCATGCTAGTCCTGGAGGAGGTGACATTTAAGCTAGGTCAGGTTGATGGGTGGGTAATGTTTAAGAGATGAAAACGGTGGGTGAGGGACAATCCGGGAAAAAGAGAATTAATCCCTGTGCTTTTTGTTGGTCACGTGCATAAGAGCCTGTGGTGTGTAGTCTGAGAGGCTGTGGGCTCATCATTAAAATCTTCAGTTGCAGCCACCAAAACATTTGTGGTTTGCTGCCTAATAATCTATAACTGTTTACTTCCCAGGCACAATGATTCTATCCAGTGTGTCTCCTACAACCCTATTACCCACCAGCTTGCATCTTGTTCCTCCAATGACTTTGGTAGGTTCTGATTTCTGATGTCTAGTTCTGGAATGACTGCATATTTTGGCAAAAGGTGCTGAAATCGATCCAGAATGTAGTGGTTTTTGTCCTGCGAGAGTTAATGCTACTTCTCTTTCTTCAGTGACTGAGGGAGGCTGACAGTTATTCTTTAAAAGATGTAGAAACAAAGAATGAAGGTGAAATTGAGTCTGGTAAGAAATCTGGGAGACAGCAAGAAAGACCTCAAGGAAGGGAAATGGTATGAAGGATGGGAGGGCACAGGCACAACTTGGTGTTGACACCTCTGGGGAACCTTCCCTGCCTTACCCTGGCAGGGACAGTTCAGTTGTCCCCACCTCTGCCCCCCAACATCTGTGTATGTATGAAATTCTTCATAATTTCAGCTGTACTTTGTGTGCAATGTGTCACCATTAATACTGGTATGGTGGCTGTAGCTGTCTTTCCTGAAAGGTTGAATGGCTTGAGGCATTCACCCTGGCCACACGCATGGCACTGACATGGTCTTGGCACAGAGGAGGGGTCAGTGTAATGTCCATCAAGGCAGAGATGGGAAAGTGGGCAGAGACTTTAAAGATCAAGTCTGGTTTTCAGCTCATCAATTCTGTTTTCCTTGTTAAGAGATAGTGGGAACAACAGAACAGCCATTATCAAGGGGTCAGAGACCTGATCCCTGTTAGTGTTTTACTTTCCTTGTCATGTTCCCACCCATGTATCTCACTGATAGAGTTCTGAGGCTCAAAAGGAGAAATATATTTGAAAGTACATTGTATCAATGAAAGGGGAAAGGACTGTCATTCATGGTATTTTTTCCATGTGAGGCACTGGACTGTGTCCTTGCTTTGGGGATTAAAAAGACTGACTAGAATCTTTGCCCTCAAACAGCTTGTGATCGAGGGTGGGGGAGGTAGAATTTGTAAACATATATTATTAAATAATAATAATAGTTGTGAAATGTTTGTGATGTGCTGGGCACTGTGCTAAGGTTTAAACATCAATTCCTGTTTGAGCTCTATGACAACCCCTGAAGTCAGGTTATTCTCATTCTCACTCCACTGATGAAAAAGAACTGGGGCTCAGAGTGAGTGGTTCAGTGATGCGCTGGAGGTCACCCAGCTGGTAAGTAGTGGAATCAGGACTTGGACCTCGGCCATACGATTGCATGTTGAACCTGCTCTGGTGAGCCCTGCTGTGGGAGGCCTAGGAGGGAGGGTTTCTTGCAGCTCGAGTCTCCAGGCAGGCTCAATGGAGTAGAGATACTATGTGTGCAGGTGCAACAGTTTGTGGGGAGGCATTCTGGACCAGAAGGAAGGGGAAAAAATAATTTGTACCTTGCTATATAAATCTATTTTTGCACTATATTTACCTTCTTGATCATATTTTATGGCTCCAGCAAAGAATAGAATTTGCTAACTTTGCCTGGAGCATCTGGGGGCAGGAGGGAGCAAGCTGAAGGTGAACAGTGTGACATGGACAAGGCAAAGCCCAGATAGGGTCATGTGCTATGGGTGAGGCCTAGGAAAAGAAACTGCATTTCCAGAGAGCATCATTCATTACTTTAAATGCTATGTTGTACTGTGGTTGCAATGTAATAGTTATTTACAGTGAAATTGCCATTTCTTTGAGTAAAACTCCTGAAAATTTGGCTAGAAATACACCAATCAATCTTCCTTTTTTCCTTTTCCTTTTGAAATAATTATAGATTCACAGTAAGTTGAAAAGACAATAGAGGGGTCTTGGGCACCCTTCATCCAGTTTTCCCCATGATAGATCTTATATAACGACTGTACAGTGTCAAAACTGGGAAGCTGGATCTGGCACAGTCTGTGTGTATTAGTTCTGCCATTTGATCACCTATGTAGCTTACCATCACTACAAAGATACCCCTTATTTTTACTGCCCCCCTTTTATCCCTAACATCTGGTACCTGGTAGTCATTAATCTGTTCATTATTTCCATATAATTTTGTCATTTCAAGAAAATATAAAATATAATCATCGGCTTTTTACAATCAGCCGTAAAGCCCCGGAGATCCTCTGTATATCAATAGTTTATTCCTTTTTATTGCTGAGTAATAGTCCAACCAGTCTACCTTTTTCTTATGTTATTTTGCATTGAAGGCCTGTGGTCTCCTGAACAGAAGTCTGTTTCCAAGAATAAATCCAGCAGCAAGATTACCTGCTGCAGGTGAGTGAGGGGCAGCTCTAAAAGTAGGCTTTATGTTCCCTTTTCTTCTAAACAAACTCTCAAAATCGAATTAATTCACACAGTAGAAAAGGTCTTGTGTTAACTAGTTGGTTTGAGCTCCTTTATTGCCTCTTCTTTTCTGGTCCCCTTGGTGGGATGGATTTGTGTCTGCCTTTGATCATGGAGCAAAAGAGAACTCTAAATTGCTTTCATGCATTTCTCTAGCGACAAACCTTCTCAGGCTGCAGCTTTCCTCAGTGGAGGCTCTCTGGAGATGTGAGGTTGTCCTTTCCGGGCAGCATGTGCCCTGGAGAAAGCATAGACTTTGATGCTGGACCTGTATTCAAATCCAGATTGGATCACTGACAGGCTCTGTGACCTTAGGAAAGTTACAAAATCTCTCTGAGCTAGAGCCTCAGGTTCCTTATCTGACAATACTGGATAGAAATACTGACTTGATAGGGCTGTTGTGAAATGCACAGTAACTAATTAAAGTGTAAAGCATTCAGCACAATACCGGCCATACAGTAGACACACCATAAATGGTAGCTAGTCTTGCTATTCAGCTTCTTTTATTCAACATCTGTTAAGCACCTGTTCTAGAGGCTGGGAATACACCATGTCACAGATTTTGTTGTTAAAGTGCTGTTGAAGTGGGGAGGGGTTGAAATGACAAGGGGGAATGGAGGCAAGCACAAGCTAAGGGTTGTTGTGGAGGTCTGTACAGAGAGCTGTGGGAGCTCAGAAAAAGGTGCTACTGCATTCACATCTATCTGTTGCTTCCAGAAGTAAATGGGATTTTAAGTTTGGTCCTCTGATTTTTATGTCAGGATTAAGATGAACCTAGCTATTGCTGCCTCGTCAGACTCTATAATCAACCAAGGCATCATCCTCGCTGGTTTTACCTTCTGTGTGTTCCTTTCCCTCTCTCCATGCCCTTTGCTGGTTATATGAACAGCTGGACAAATGATGGTCAGTACCTGGCTCTGGGGATGTTCAATGGGATCATCAGCATACGGAACAAAAACGGCGAGGAGAAAGTGAAGATTGAGAGGCCAGGGGGCTCCCTCTCCCCCATATGGTCCATATGCTGGAACCCTTCAAGGTACTCTTAAAGCTGTCCTAGGGCAAACACAATTATGAACAAGGCCTTGATCCCCCTGAGGTCTCCATGCATTCAGAGGCTTCTCACCCCACTTGATTGGTTTGTTTTAGAACTTGTTGCATTTGAATGGAAGTTTTTTAAGAGCCCATCTTGTGTTTTGGAATGAATCCTAGGATTTAGCTAAGCAGATGAGCTATGTAGGCCAGCGCAAAATGCGCACATGCACGTGTGTTCACGCATACATGCAACACAGAAGGGCCACTTCCTCATGAATAAATAGCTCCCCTCTTTGCTGTGGCTTTATTTTGGTCTTTTCCAAACTTTTTCATTCCTTCCCTCCAGTTTGGGCAGAACATGTGCCCAGCCAATAACAAATAGCTTTTTCATGAGTCTTATTTGCTGTCTTTGCCAAAAGTCTAAATTAAGTCTCAGATGTCCCCAAATCCTGTAGTTCCACAAACAATTGGCATCTACCTTCTCAAACCTTACACAGCCTTTCCTTTCTATGCCAGTGTGACTTTGAGGGTGGACTAATAGCTTTATGTGCTCTTTGTATAATCCTATAATATTATTAAACCATCATATCTCCCACAGAGTCCTGTGAAGGTAAATTAAAGGACTTAATTGTTTACCAGCCCAATGTCACTTTACAGCTGGTGCCTACTTGATTTAGAAGGTTGTTTAATTCCACTGCCTTTTCTACGCCAGATTATTGTGCTTCTTCCTGAATAATTTTGTTGAGCGCAGGGTTGTACCAGGCATGTCTAATGCCTTCAGAAGCCATTAGCCTACCCCAGAGTTCCTGCTGTTTGATTTTGTGGCCACAGACAACTTTGTGGCTTCAGGGTATCATTTTTTATTCATGAGAAGCAGGATGCCCAGTATACCTGGTTGCTATCCTCTTCCGGGCAGGGTTTAGGGGCTTCTTGACAGGTTTTGAAATTATAGCTTTAGTATAGTTCTAGGCATCGTGATTATAAACAACCACTTACTATCTACAGCCGATGGGAGAGATTCTGGATGAACAGAGAGAACGAGGATGCTGAGGAAATCATTGTCAACAGATATTTTCAGGAAACCCCTTCCACTCTGAAGTCAGCAATGTACAGTAGTCAGGGTAGTGAGGCAGAGGAGGAAGAGCCTGAGGAAGAGGACGACAGTCTCAGGGACGACAACTTGTGAGTGTGTCCCAAGGAGCAAGAACCCTCCTTGCAATGGTCTAGGCCCTGGTACAGACCCGCCAGGGCAGATGCTGCTCTGAGCTCCTTTCTAAGAGGGACTGGGGGAATGTTGGTGAAAGCTCCTCCAACAAGGGGGAAACACACCCTTTAAAGCTGGTGAGTATATTATAAAATTATCCTTTAGGAAACGTAAGGAAATACTGAAAAATTATAGAGGAAAGTTCAACTCTTGTATAAAACCCCATCCTCTAAGGAAACCACTGGTAGAATTTTATTGTATTTCCCCTCAGCAGTCTTTTAGTGTGTTCATATAATTAACTAAATCATATCCTACTTGCTTTTTTTCCACTTAACATTATAGAGTAAACTCTCTAGTAACATTAGAAGTCCTTTGAAAAACATGATTTCGAATGCCTTCATAGTATGCCCTTCTGTGGCTGCTCCATAATTCATCGAGCACTTCCTTGACAGCTTTCTTAGCCTGTTCCTACACTGTAACTTACCTTGCATTTGCTAGGACACAGATCAGAGAACAATCCCTCACCTTACCCATAGTCCTCACCCCGCAAATCCTGGCTGTCCAGGCATTCTTTCTTCCTGGAGTGGGGAAGCTGAGGTAGCCAGGATATTCTGATTGGGTAAAAGTGATCAAGCCAAACTTGCCAGACTGTGTTCTGTGATATCTGGGGTTCCTTGGAAGAAGGAGGTGGGAGGTGGGGGACAGGGAAAGAAGGAAGGGGTAGGCTACAGGTCCTTATCTGTGCTTCAAATGACATTTTTGTTTTGGTAAAGAGTCCCACTGCCAGGGGGAAAAGGGGAAAAAGGAGACTGAAAGCCACCAGTCCAGCTCATGAGGGCTGAACCCAGCCATCGATGGCATCCCCAAGAGGGCTCACTGCAGGTCAGGCTCCCAGAGTGTGTTTGGACTTCAGTGCCAGTCACACAAAGTTTACGTGCAGGTTCCTTCCTGTTAACATCCCTCTCCATCTTTGTCTTTTCTCCCTTAGTTGTGAATTAGTGCCTGTGGTAACTTGCTACTTTGCCACACTTGGCTGGGTTTTACAGATAAGGCTGCACTATGTCTTGCCTGCCACACTTGGCTGGGTTTTACAGATAAGGCTGCACTATGTCTTGCCTGCATAGCTAATGGTGCTGCCAGGTGACCACAAGTCCCTGCGCTCAGAAAAGCTGGACTTAATAAACAAAGAGGAGGCAACCTTAGATGGATTAAAGATCGGTCCTCATGGGTGGAGAACATCTCTCTTAAACTAGATTCCCAAGTAGCTGAGGAGGTGTCTTCTGTATGTTGGTCCTACAGCCCTGGCTGCGAGGCACTGATTCTGGAAGGGACTCAATTTCAAAAACAGTTGTTGATCTTCAGAGAGTCCATTACTCTTTTTTATTAGATCCATTCAGAAACCATTTCACCCCCAACTAAAAGGATTTAGTGTAGGTGTTAATTTTCCCTCTTAAAGAAAATTAAGCCAGGTTTCCTCCGTCCATTAGAGAAGTGGGACATTCATGCCTTCCCACTGCAAAAGACATGTTTCTCTGCCATCTCACTCTATTTTTTATAGTACGTAACAATGACGAACTCTTGAGTCTGTAGCCTTGCCCTTTCTTAGCATTGCTCCCCAGGAAACTTTGAAATGAGGGGATTAGCCTCTTCACTGTGGCAGTATCCCATCACCACAGATTCATGGGAGGGCATTCAGTGAAATAAGAGATCCCAGGAGGGCCCAACCTCATCTTGCCTCATCCTATTGGACTGATTGATGGGTTGGCCCATGTTACAACTTTTGGCCTCAGTACTGCTGTATGTTTGGCAATCTGACAGCCTGGCCAGGGATTTCTTTTTCCTGTTGTTTGTTAAACCCTTAGGGCTATGTCATCAGCAGACCATGACCCCACATAACCTCTTTTGTCTTCTGTTGATTAGAGAGGAACATAATGACATCCTGGCTGTAGCTGATTGGGGGCAGAAACTTTCCTTCTACCAACTGAGTGGAAAACAGGTATGTAGCTCTGTACAAACCCAGCGGGAGATACAGTTATGGCCATGCTTGTCATAGTCTGTTTTCACTTTCTGAAATTGTATTATTAGTTATAAATTATTGTAGATAGCTCCTGTTTATTGAGCATTTGCTGTGATAACCAGGTTCTGTGCTCAGTTCTGTGCATGCTTTATCTCATTTAATTCTAACATGATTCTGTGAAGTTAAGTACTTTGATTATCAACTATTAGAAATGATAGATAAGACTCAGCAGTGAAATAAACATTATGCCCAAGGTCCCACGCTGCTAGTAAATGATGGCAGCTGGGATTGAAACCCAGATTGGTCTGACTATTAGCATTTGTCTTAGTCATGACCCTACCTTCCTGTATTTGTTTTATTCACCCTACACATATTTGTAAGCACCCACTTAGGCCACCCCTTTACCTGTGTTAGTTGCTGCTGACTTCAAGCTGTGCAAATTAATGCCTCTGGACTGTGGGAGCTCACAGGCTAATGGGGACATAGTCAATAGCCAGCAGTCCTAGTGCAGTGTGGTACATGGAAGGATAGATAGCTATAGGGACACACAAGAGGGTGACATCAAGTGCTTGGTGGAGACAGGAGATTTTGTAGAGGTGACTTTGAGTAGGATAAGCAGGAGTTTGCTAGGCAGGGGACATTGGCAATGGCATGTCAGGCAGAGGAAATAGCATCTGCAAAGGCAGGGAGGAATGAAAATATATGACAACTCAGGGAACAGTGAGTTGTTCAGAGTGACTGGATCCATCGCTTCTTGGCCTTTTGGCTAAGATCAAGTGCAGAGTGACTGGATCCCAGGATTATGAGGACATAATTTAGGGTGAATAAGGAGTTTGAACTCATATACTATAAGTATTCAGGAGCCATATATTTAGGTAGGAAGTGACTTGGTCAGATTCCTATTTCAGAAAAATTCCTTGTTTCTGTAGAAAGCCTGATAGTAGGAAACCTGTTGTAGACAGGAGACACTAACAATTGGATTGAAGGTGGTGGGGATGGCTTACATACCACAGCTAAGCAAATGAGAAATGCAGCGTGTTCAATGGAGCCTTTTGTTTGACAGCACCCTTATTCCTCAAACCATATTGTGATAGAAGTGGGGGTTTTAGGTATGTGTAGCATAGCTTTGAGGCCATGCCTTCTACCTCATCTTACTGTTGGTCATATCTTTTGTAGTTAAGATAAAGGTTGTTGATGATAAAGACTTCTTTCAGTTTCCTAGGGCTTTAAAACCCTTATTTTAATTATCTGACATCTATCTATTCATCTGCTATGTACCAGGCACGGGGTATGGGTATTGAAAGTTCCCTGGAACAAATAACCTCACTACATTGGGAAGGAGTGGGGTCTTGTTACTATAGTGACATTTAAAAAAAGAGCTCAACATGGTAGTCAGGGCCGTGGGAAATGTCTTGCATGTATGCAACCCCAGAGCTCATGTTGTGGCCCAGAGTTTTTGACTGATAAGCAACCTCACTGGGCTGAGAAGGTGACCCCCAGCTTGCTTGCGACAGTAAAATTATTTTCTTAGTGTGTGTCTTAACTCTCGGAAGATTTAGAATTAAATATAGGATGATGAAGTAAATCAACCCTATACATTTTTGTTAGGCTTAGGCACAATTTGTGCATTTTTGCCGTTTTAACCCTATCAGACCTGAGGCCCTGAACCTAACTGTCCCCTATACCTGGGCTCCTGAGCATTAAAGAGAAAAAACCAACATGATATAGAAAAATGTTAGTTACATGCAAACAAGTGGTTAGAATAAGATGGAACTTGGAGTCATTGTTTTCACGTACGAGGCAAAGTACCGAAAATTAGGTCCAGCGGTCTAGCGGCAGGTTCGGGAATGACCATCATTGGTACAGCGGTCTGGTAGGGTTAAGTGTTTGTGATGTGTAAAAGAATCTGGCTTAATAATAATAATAATAGCTAACATTTATTGAGTTTCAGGCACTATGCAAATTTTTTACAAGGCTAATTCTTTTATTCTTTATAACAACTTTGTGAGGTAAGAACTATTGTCACCACTTTTAATGTAGAAAAATTGAGGCACAGAGAGGTTCAATAACTGCCCAAAGCCACACAGTTTGGTTAGGGGCCAAGTGTGGTTTGGAACCCCGCCAGACTGGTGGGAGAGTCCATATTAGAATATTTATCAGATTCGTCTTGTGATGACAATTAAAAAGTTGTAATTTAGTAATCGATTTTATACTCCTGATTTTAAATGGAAATATTTATTAAGTACGTAAGCAATATTGGAATGTTAAAGAGATTCATTACATTTTGCTGGCTTGAGGCACAGGGAGTGGGGTCACTGAGCTTCTTGAATCTATATATTTGTCTTTATGTCTTTTACTAACTTAGGAAAATTTTTGGTTATTATTTCTTTATATAATTTTTCTTCCACATTCTTTCCTTCTGAAATTCCATTTACATGTTAGACCTTTTGATTGTTCTCCAAGTCAGTGAGATCTGTTCATTGTTTTAATCTTTTTTTCCTCCATCTCATCTTCAGATTGGAGGATTTCTCTTCCTCAGTCTTCAACTTCACTCACTCTTCTGTCATCCGTAATATTTCTGTTAGGCCTATCCTGTGAATTTTTGTTTCAGTTATTACATTTTTCAGTTCTAGAATTTCCAATTGTTTCTTTTTTGCTATTTGTTCATTCCTTACAAGTATATTTCCCTTTATATTCTTGACCATAGTTATAATAGCTGTTTTCAAATTCTTATCAGCTCATTCATTCCATTATCTGGATCATCGTGGGGTCAATTTTCATTGACTTTTTTTTTCTCTTGACTATGGTTCACATTTTCCTGCTTTTTGGAATTTTGGATTGTATACTGGACATTATGAATAGTACATTACAGAGACTCATTTCTGTCATGTTCTGAAGATTATTGCATGTCTTTTTTCTTTATCTTTTTTAAGCAGTAGTTAACTTTGCCAACTCAACATTCAAACTCCATATTTCCAATGATGGGCAATATCTGAAGTCCATTAATTTCTTTAGCCTTTGCTAAACTGCTTGACATCTGCCCTATACATATGTATGTAGTTCAAGGGGTTCTAGATATTCAGCAGAGTGTATGTGCAGAATTTAGGCTACCCCTCTACATTTCTTTTCTGGGATTTCCCACCTCACTTACAAGCTGTGATGGTCACTCCAATTTTTGTGCTCACCCAGCAGGTTGCTGATGGGCCCTGCCCTAAGGTGAATAGCCACTAAAAAAAAAAAAAAAAAGATGAGAAACTCACTTAATGCCATTACCTTCTTCCAAATGCACATACTTCAGTTTCTGTCTGCCTTTGGTTACTCTCCAGTGCCTTCAGGTAGTTGTAATTTATAGTTGGTGCAGAGTTTATAGTTGTTACTTGCAGGAGAATTGGTTCAGTAGGAACTAATGAGCCATTACCAGAAGCTTCAAGACTTACATGTCATCACTCATAAGAGTTTTTAGTTTTCTTAATGGATTTACTATCATTATATAAATAGGCCCTAGGGAAAGTTTTGGTTGTTAGGCATTTGAGATTCTTTAAGAGGAAAATTTAATATATTAAAATAATAATTGCAGTTTAAATTAGTTTAAGGGAATTAAGTTGTAAATGAGGCAGACTAAGGAGTTTATAGTCTGTTCAAAATTAAAGTCAGTAAACATTAATTTCAATTGGTTCTTTACTTTTACTGGACTTATTTAAATAAGTCCAGTAAAAGTAAAGAACCAATTGAAATGGAAAATATTTGTAAATTTAACTTAATTTCAAAAGCCAGGTTGTTAGAGTTATTTTTTTTAATAAACTGACTAGTAATTTAATAATGATAATCATAAATAGTTTTTTTATTTACAAAAGGTACCCTCAGGGGCAGCAAAAAACTTCAGTGACAATAAGGAGCTTGGGCTTTAGAGAAGAGAGCACAGGGGCCATGGGAACACAGGGGAGGTGGTCTAAATCAGGCATTGGGTGGCAGGGAGCTTGGGGATGTTTCCCAGCAGAGGTGACAACTGGCAGAGGAGAAGGAAAGGGCACTGCTGGCCAGGATTGGAGTGGCGTGGCAAACGGCACCTGTGAGGACACGGAGGCCTGAGAGAGCATGGTTCACGTGGGAAACGATAAGAAGTTGATTTGGCTGAGGGAAGGATCATGGGATCTGAGCTTCTGAGCTTGACTTTCATCCTAAAAGCTGAGGGGACATCATCAAAAGTGAAAAAGCAACTCATGGAATGGGAGAAAACTTTACCAATCATATAATGATAAGAAACTTGTATCTAGATCAGAGATGTCCAATCTTTTGGCTTCCCTGGACCTCATTGGAAGAAGAATTGTCTTGGGCCACACATAAAATACTGACACTGATGATAGCTGACGAGCTAAAAGAAAGGTCCATGCATAATTTTCATAATGTCTTAAGGAAGTTTATGAATTTGTATTGGGCCACGTTCAAAGTTGTCCTGGGTCATATGCGACCTGAGGGCCGCAGGTAGGACAAGCTTGATCTAGAATAAAGAACCCCTACAACTCAGTAATAAAAAGACAACCCAATTAAAAAATGGAAAAAGGATCCGAATAGATCTCAAGATATACATATGGCTAATATGCATATGAAAAGATGCTCAATGTCATTAGCTACCAGGGAAATGCAAATCAAAATCACAATGAAATACCACTTCACACCCACTAGGATGGAGAAATTGGGATCCTTAAACACTACTGGTAATAATATAAAGTGGTACATCACTTTGAAAAAGTCTGGCAGTTCCTCAAATGGTTAAACATGCATCCTAGGTGTATATATATCCAAGAGAGATGAAAACATGTTCACATAAAGACTTGTGCACAGATATTCCTAGCAGCATTATTCACAGTAATCAAAAAGTAGAAATGGCCTTCAGCTGATGAACTGACAAATCAAATGTATATCTATGTAACAAAGGATTATTCAGCAATGATAAGAAATAAAGTACTGAGACATGCTGCAACATAAATGAACCAATCATAAAAGGCCACGTATTGTATGATTCTGTCTATGTGAAACGTCCGACATACACATAGTTATAGACACAGAAAGTATATTGGTGGTTGCCAGGGGTTGGAAAACAGGACGAAATTGAGATCAACTGCTAACAGGTATGGGTTTCTTTTTGGGGCAATGGAAATGTTCTGGAATTAGTGATGATGGTTGCACAACTCTGAATATGTTAAAAGCCTATGAATCATATACTTTAAATGGGTGAATTTTATGTTATGCAAATTTATATCTCAGTATGGTTATTATAAAGAGAAGTAGGATGGGGATCATTTCAGTATAAAGGACAGTCTTCTAAATTGAATAAGTTAGGTTTGTGAAATCTGAAAGAGAGAGAAAGGAAAGAGAGGGACTGAAGGGAACCAATGAACCCTGCAAGTACTGTGTGCAGAGGAGGGCCTATGGGAGAAAGACCACCCCAGGATCCAGATTGTCTGAGGAGCTTAGACACCCTCCTGGAGCAACTGCTCCATGTGGGACTTGGGGAGAGACGCTGCTGACTGTGTGGAGGGGAGGAGTAGGAGGAGGCTGAGAGGAGGCCGGCCTGTGTTCATGATGGAGTCACACAGAAAATAAGGCTGGTCAGCTCTCCTCTCTTCCCAACTCCCCCACCATTGAAGTCAGTGAGAAAGCCCTTAATTGTATTGCAGTTGTTATGGATTCAGAAGTGATTTTTCCCTTGGTATGTGTTCTTTTTCCTCAGATTGGGAAGGATCGGTCACTGAACTTTGACCCCTGCTGCATCAGCTATTTTACTAAAGGGGAGTACATTTTGCTGGGGGGATCAGACAAGCAAGTATCCCTTTTCACCAAGGATGGAGTGCGGCTTGGGACTGTTGGGGAGCAGAACTCCTGGGTGTGGACGTGTAAAGTGAAACCCGATTCCAACTATGTGGTAAGAAGAGGAAGTTTATTTTGTTGGGCCATTGCCTGAGTAGGCACTGGACATCAGGCATGTTTAGCCAGTCAGATCATTGACATTTATTCCTGACAAATGGACAGGTAGACTTTTTGTCCACGGAGAGATGGAAATTGACAACTCTCTTTCCCTGCAGGTGGTAGGCTGCCAGGATGGCACAATTTCCTTCTACCAGCTTATTTTCAGCACTGTCCATGGGCTCTACAAGGACCGGTATGCATACAGGGATAGTATGACTGATGTCATCGTGCAGCACCTGATCACTGAGCAGAAAGGTAAAAGGCAGGTATGGCCCCTCTGCCCTCTAGACATTGGGAAGAGGGGTAGGTTGAAAGGCTTCTGACAGAGCAAGTGAAATGATAGGACACATTTTTCCTTGGTCTTTTGGAAACACATTGGACCACTGGTTCTTGCTCTTTTTGTGTGGGGAAGAAGGCTAGGGGAGGATGTACATATCTTTGAAAATCCAATGAAAGCAAGAAACCCTCTCAAAAAAAAAAAAGCAGACTCACAAAATTTTACGGATAATTCCAAGGGGAACATGGACTCCCTAACTAAGGGAAGATAATGTATAACAAGTCAGAGCCAGGATGGCTGACCTGCATGAGTCTCTGTGGACCTGCATCCCTTCTGGTCACAGGAACTTTGGGGTACTTCTTCCTTAGCTCCATCTCTCCTTGCTTCCTGGCATGTCCTTCACTTAGAGATAAGCAAGAACAATGGACTCACCTCAAGCTCAGTCAGAGGATTAGGGTTCCAGGTCTAGTGCAATCAGTCTTCTCCTCTGTCCACCCAAGTGGCTGGGCTGGTTAAATGGGCTAAGATTCCATTCATTTTAAGTGTATTTATACCCAGAGGTACTGGCATGCCTGCATCAGTAGTGATCCTGGTTGAGGGCTCTCTTGCAAATTCAGATGGCATCCTTTGGTCCCCATCTGGGAGTACCTCTGTTTAAAAATTCCAGCTGTGACAGTGAGGGTGTAGCCACTTGGGCAGCTCTGCAGCATCCCATCTGGAGACATTTTCTCCACCTGGTCTATACTGCATGTGAGAGCCTAATTTGTACCAGAAACTACACATGGTTCCCTGTTACCAAGGGTGATATTTGGGGAGTGGCCAGAAGTGTGGACAGTCACTTAGGCAGGCTCCCAATCATAAAGGGTCCTTTGTGCTGTGCAGAGTTTATATTTATGTTCAGCAGGTGATGGTAGCACTAAGAATTTCATTTTCCATACTCAGTTATAAACTTTGGACCACAAAGATTATATATGACTTTGGATCCCAGTGTTGAGGAGAGTTGATTGTACATATTAGACACTCTGTAAAGATTTTTTGATGAGAGTGTCTCCTTTAATTGCCAGTAGCATTAAGTAAATGATAGCTTTTAATTTCTCTGCCTTCTACCTTACTTAACAACCTCTTGCTAGAGCTGATTTTTTTTTTCTTTGACAGTTCGGATTAAATGCAAAGAGCTTGTCAAGAAAATTGCCATCTACAAAAATCGATTAGCTATCCAACTGCCGGAGAAAATCCTCATCTATGAGTTATATTCAGATGACTCGTCAGACATGCATTACCGGGTGAAGGAGAAGATTGTCAAGAAGTTTGAATGCAACCTGCTGGTGGTGTGCGCTGATCACATCATCCTCTGCCAGGTAAGCAGCACCAGGTGGGGCTGAATCTGCTTTATGCTTCCTCCAAGGATAGGGTACCCAACTCAGGGTTTTGCATACTAGGAGTTGGTCATTGCTTTTATTTTATTGATACCTACAAAGTCATGGGCCATCCACTGGAGAATACATTTTTTATATTGCAACACATTTTATTATACTGGGATTAAATATATTTTAATGACTTAAAGCCTAAATTGATATCCCACAAAATGAAGATAGATTTTTTTTTTCTTTTTTGGTAAACTTACACACATAAAAAATTATGATATCCTTCAGTTAAACAATGAAAAAAATTACATCAACTCAATAGCAATAAAGAAAAAGATTTTCTCAACTTAGAGCTTCCTAGAAAATGTCTAGGTTAATAACAAGAGAAGTTTGGAAAGACTTTGAGAGAAGGCCAGCCCAGCATCTTTCTCAGAAGAAGAGGAGGATTTAATGTCATGAAACTAGGCCTATTGGAAGTGATAAAATGGAAGAAATCCTCTAAGAATCACTGGATGTTTTATAAAATACTATTAAAATCTCTCTAGAAATCTAGAACTTCAAGCAGTTTAGGGGTGCCACAGCTTATAGGATAGAAGTAGCAAATGGGTGTGCTTTTGGATTCTGCCTCTGGCGGTGGCAGCCTAGAGGTCTGGATAGAAGATCTGAGGCTAAGCTGGACTCCATGAGAGGACTTGTGTGGAGGATTAATGATACCAACTATGGGGTTTGGGTGGGGTTAGTTTGTGAATGTGTAGGTATTTTTCATCCCTCAGGGCAGGAAGACCTCCTGGGAGGGCTGGGGAATACTTCTTTTCAATATCCATGTAGAGTGGGGTTTGCTTTCTAGGAGAAACGGCTGCAGTGCCTGTCCTTCCGTGGAATGAAGGAGCGGGAATGGCAGATGGAGTCTCTCATTCGCTACATCAAGGTGATTGGTGGCCCTCCAGGAAGGGAAGGTCTGTTAGTAGGCCTGAAGAATGGACAGGTGAGTGCTCCTTGGTGTCTCCCATCAGGTAGACTACCTGCATGCAGACACAGACAACCAGTCAAGTTATGACCCTGACTGAGATGGGTTTCGAGGGCAGGAAAAGGCTTCTCCCCACCCATGGGTTCTTAAGAGTTTCCTTTTATGGGGACAGCCTCAGGCCTATGATGCAATGGCCCTCAGACTCCTTGCATGCCCCATTCTGGCAAACTTGGTTCTGCAGCCTGTGGGCCACACATTGAGGGGATTAGTGGGCTAAAAGTCACCCAGGAGTTGGGAGATTTGTTAGAGATGCAGTTTCAGTGGCTTGCTAGAGAGGGAGGCAGAGATCATTTCCTTATTTCAGATCCCTGTTAGAGCAATGAATGGATTAAGGCAGTGTGTTCTAGCTTGTGTCCTAGAGAGTGCTGATCTGCAGGCTATTACTCGATGTTCCAAGAAAAATAGGGCTCTTGAGCCATTTTCCTGCTCAAGCCCACTCCTGCCTCTTAGGAGTGTACTTTCCCCTTTGACATTCAAGGCCCTTGAGCCACTTCTGCTTGGCCCCACTCCTACCTCTTTAGAGTGTACTTTTTCTTTTAATAAACTATCTCTTTGTTTCACCTTAGTTTCCTTTTAATAACTGCTTCTTGGTTTTACCTCTAAAAAAAAAGAAAAGAAAAATGGACCCTCTGCTCAAATAGATGTGAAAAATCTAGGTTACACAAAGTTAAAAAGTTTTCTCTGTGTATGTTCTTTGCTCAAAATAAGAAAAGCTCTAAGTAGGCTACATGGAAATTTGAAAGTGAAAATTTAATTGCATTAGCCTGAGAGCCAAGCTGTCGAACAGATGGCTTGTGGTGGAGGCTTGTCAGGCCTTTCCTGGGGATGGAAGTCATGGAGTATGAGTTAGCCAGGACCATAGAATAGCAAAACTGAAGGGGAGAAAAGCCTACTTCTTTGTCACTGTCAGCTTCCAATGTGAGGCCTGAAAGAACATGGACTTTGGGGGCAGGTTGACCTGGAGTCATGATTGTGCTTAGCTGCTCACTAGCTATGTGACCTTGCACAGGTCACTTTACCTCCCTGAAGCTCAGGTTTTACAAATGAGGATAATGCTTTACAGGGCTGTCAAAAACAGTCAATAACTGATTGCTGTCACCATCATGGGCATCATTATTTTGCTATGGTTATACTAGATGTCTTATCAGTGTTTATAGTAGCCTCTTCCTGTGTTAGTGACTCAGATCTCTGCTACATGATGTCTCTAAACCCTGCAGTTGGGATAATATCATTAACAAATCCCCGGTCAAGCAGACATTCAGGTAAGTGTGTCATGTCTTGGGATCTGTCATTACTTAGGTCTCCTAAGGATAGGCCCTGTTCCCTTTCTTCTGATGAGTCCTTTTCTCTGCACAGAGCCTCTGGTGAAGTTAGTGGGAGTTGCTCCTATGGAACACATGGGATTCCAACAGCCTGGTGGTATTCCAGGGTCTTGTTGCCATAGTGACTCACTCACACTTTTTCTCTGAAATTTTGCCAGATCTTGAAGATCTTCGTGGACAATCTCTTCGCCATTGTCCTGCTAAAACAGGCCACAGCCGTGCGCTGCTTGGACATGAGCGCTTCCCGTAACAAGGTGGCCGTGGTGGATGAAAACGACATGTGCCTGGTGTATGACATCCACACCAAGGAGTTGCTTTTTCAGGTGAAGTCCTAGGGAGTGCCTAGGACATGGTCCTTTGATTAGAGACCCTTCTCTAGCTTCCCAGTCCTTGTAGGAGGAGCTCACACTCTAGCCCCCAGGTGGGTCTCTGGGAAGAGCAATGAGGTGTAGGGGTATAGTGGCCTTGCAGGGGAGCAGAGTCTGAGAGGCCCCAGGATACAGCCCGCCCCTCCCCCCCACAAGCTCCCGGAGCTGGGCAAGCCTCTTGGAACTTTGGCTTCCTTGTAAGTAAGATGAGCAAAACATCTTTCTTATAAGATTACTATGAGCAGTAAATGAATAATAATAAATCTAGTGGGGCATGTTGTAGGCTGTCAGTGCATGGGTTAATGTGATGATGTTGGTTTTGAAAAAGGCTGCTTCTCACTTATGGGAGGCTGCCTGCATCTATGAGGGACCTAAGACACAGTAAGGAAACAGGACTAGTTTTGTCATCTGAAAGGAGAGGGATGGAGGAAGCCCTCCTTTCTACTTGTTTTACAAGTATGCTGTAACAGCCAGCAAACTGTGAACGGCTTGAGGGATAGGTGTTGTTTACACGTCATTTGGTCTTGTGACTGGAGGAAGTGTGTCACTGGAGAAGAAAGCCTAAAAGCTCCATGTCAATCAATGCCTGGCTGGCTTTCTGCTGGACTTAGCACTGCGCTTTACCTCTTTAGGGCTTTGTAAGTGGTAAGGGTTCATTTGCCTGGAGCTAGTTCCCCATAAAGCTAAAAGCTTCTCTGACTGACTTCCTCGGACACGATAGGTTCCCAGTATTATGGGCAGATTGGGGTCTCCTTATCAAGACTCTTCCTTGTCCTCAGCAGAGAATCAGCAGGGCAGAGGGGTGCTGGAGTAGGGAGCTGCCTCCGTCAGTTGAAAGAGGCTGCCTGGCTATCACTAGCCCCAGGTGACTCCCAGTTGATAACCACTCACTCAAGTCACTGGGGAGGCAGAGTGGTTTAGAGGAAAGAACGCATGGGCTTTTCCTTCAGATAGACCTGGGTTCCAGTCCTTCTCTTACTGTGTGATCTCAAGCAAGTTAGTGAACCTCTCTGGTCTCAGTGTCTCCTTACGTCTAAAATGGAACAAGTAATTACCATACCTAGCTCAGGGCCTGGCACACTATAGGGCCCTCAGTGTCACTTCTCTTCTCAACCTTACCACTATCCCCTATAAGTAGGTTAGCAGGTCTCCAGTTACGAATCTGTGTCTGAACCTAGAACCATATAGTATTAGAAAGGTGTGTGTCTTTCTCCATCCCCACTGACGGCTCTGCGGTAGGTTGGGGAAGGTAATTCTCAGCCCTTGCCAGGGGACATACACATTCCCAGCTATCTTTTTCTCCTCTCCATTGCCCCTGCCTCCCTGCAAATGAAAACAGCTATGTTGTTTTTTTTTTATTCTCTCATTATAAAAGTAGTCCATGTGCATTATAAAAGATTTAGACATTGTAAAAGACTCTAGACAGAAAGGTATGAACATTTGCTGGTCCCTGGGGCTCTAGAACTGAGCAGAAAACTTTGAGAGGAGATGGGGGAGGGGGTGCCTCCCAGAGTAACTACAGTTTTACAGTATGCAAATTGTAAAGGTAGAGACTGTATATTACTTTTTTAATTTTAAAAATATCTCACTATTCTGCTGCTTATTATATAAAATAGATGTTCATGTCTCAGAGCATTTCAAGGAAAGCAAAAACATAGAAAACGAAAAGTACCCACAATTCTACCCACTGAAAAACAATTCCTGTTAATTCTTTGGAATATATCACTTTAAACCTTCTATGCATAGCTGTGTATACTCATTCTTTAATAGAAGTAGAATGTACTTTGTACTTTGTAGATTTTTCTCACTTACTATGTAATGATTAATATTTGGGAATGATAATTTTTTTCAAAAGTGATGCTTGCTTATTCAAAAATTCCAACATACAAAAGTGGAGGAGCTGGCCTCTATACCTCTATTGAGTTCTTTGGATCCTCTTTTCTTCCCTTTCCTTCTGTCCCACTGTTAGCAATTCAGTGTGATTCAGGCTCTAAAAAGTGAACTTAACTGAGTGTAGGAATGGTGCCAAAGCCCGGGGTGGTAGTCACAGGATCTTCACCATTTCTGCCCCTCAGGAACCGAATGCCAACAGCGTGGCCTGGAACACCCAGTGTGAGGACATGCTCTGCTTTTCAGGAGGAGGCTACCTCAACATTAAAGCCAGCACCTTCCCTGTGCACCAGCAGAAGCTACAGGGCTTCGTGGTTGGCTACAATGGCTCCAAGATCTTCTGCCTCCATGTCTTCTCCATGTCGGCTGTGGAGGTGCCACAGGTAACCCGGGGCACGCCTGTCAGCTCTCAGCAGTGACAGGACAGACAAGACCAGGAAAGCCAGGCCCCTCATTGGTGCTCTGGGGAGGGGATGATGATGAGAGAGAGAAGAAAGATAAGAATGGCAGTTGTGATGTCATGGAAGACACTCTGGACTTGAACCTAAAAATCCTGTCACCACCTGTGCAACCTGTGTCTTTGGGCAGACAGCTCCACCTCACTGAGCCTTCATTTGTGTTTTGATTCCCACTTCCTGGTAGGGATAGGGAGGGCTATTTCACTGAGAGCCATGCATGGGGCAGAGTAGAGCAAGCCAGCAAAGTTAGTAGGGTGTACAGGTATACACTGGTACATGAGGGGGGTGGTATGGGTAAGAGAAAGAGAATATGAGTAGGAAGGAGTGTGGGGGCTGAGGTCTGTGAGCCAAAAAGGGAGCATGGGACTATCTGCACAAGTCCCTCAAACTAGGAGGAGGCCAGAACAGAAATGGGAGGCTGGAATCTGGAGCCACAGAATGGGAGAGGGCAGAAGTACAGATAAGAGGGCAGAGATTGGCAGCCCAAGATGGAGCTGGCCTATCACAGTCATCCCAGCTGCTTGTCTGCCCCGCAAGTGAACCGTGCCAACTATAGCTGTCTTAAAATAGATAAGCACCAAGGAGAGACTAGCTCTCAGAATCCCATCCTTGAGAGAGAATCACTCTTAAACATTTTAGAATATATCCACCCAGACCTTTTCTATATGTATATGTAATGTATGCATGAGTATATGACTTCTTCTTAACATTTTTAAACAAAAGTGGAATTGTACTATAAGTCTTGTTTTGTGACTTTGTATTGTTCCTAGAGATAAAACCTCAGACCTGCTGTGCTTACTTTACTGAATGTAGACCATAAATAAGAGAGACAGATTTTTAATCACCTTCCTTTATCTCCATCATCTAATTTAACCTAACATGTACATACTGCAGACCCATCACTCTGTATGACTTATTGGCTATCAACTAGTGATCCAGCTTTTTCATTCAGCAGCCTACTGGAAACATGGCTCCATGTCAATAAAACTGCTACTTCTCTAACAGTTTTAAATCCTAAGATTACTGTAGATTCACGTATAATTATAAGATATTATACAGAGATCTCTTGTACAACTTCCCCAGTTTCCCATACTGGTACCAGTTTGCAAAACTGCAGTACAAATTTATTACCTGCATGGGTTTGTATATTCACCACCAACATTCCACAAGATCCCCGGTGTTTGGTTCCTCTTTTATTATAACCACACCACCCTCCCTGCTGCCTCCCCTGTACTCTGAATTGTTTTTAATGACTTCTTTTTGTCCTATCTCATGGATCTTCCATAACTTATTCAACCAGTACCTATTGTTAGACATTTACGTTGTTTGCCCCTTTCTTGCTATGGTGAGTCTCTTTCTAAGTCTTTATACCTATCCCATCTTAGATCCTTGGTATAAATGCCTAGAAGTGAGATTACTAGGTCAAAGGCTACATGTGAAAGATTTTTAGACAGGTTTTCAGATTGCCTTTCAGGTAGGCCACAGCAAATCTATGTTCCCTCCACATACCTCACCTTCACTCACTGTCTAGCTTCTTGTAAATGGGGAGACTGGAGTCCATTTCTTCCTCTAAGCTGAGGACACCCTTGTTACTCATTGCTGCAGGAATTACTAGTGCCTGACACAGGGCAGTTCTTCAGCAAATGTTAGTGGAATTCAAACCTGAGGAAAAGGAAAAAAAATTAGAAAGCCAGAGAAAGAAGGGAGGGAGGGAGGTGGAAGTGTGGTCTCTCTTCTTATGGTCTGCTTTTGCTGCCCATCCTAAATCCGGGTACCACATCCACCAGAAACCCAATCTTCCTCGATAGTGCCAAACAGGCTATGCTGATTGAAAGTTTTTCTCTCAAGACTGCCACCCTAACCTCAAAGATAAATGCAGATTGCTGCTCCCTGACTTTGACCTGCCAAGAGGAGTCAAAGGGGCGGTCTGGGACTTCCTCTGCCAAGCTCTTAGGATTCAGAAGCCAGAGTTTCCCCCATGGTTACACCAAGGCCATCCTGCTGATGCAGCAGCTCGTAACTGCCAAGGGTTGGGAAAGGCAGCCTCAAGACAAAGGCTATTTATCGTTGCTCTGCCTCCAGCCATCCTGTGGTTTTGGCCTAGAGAAGAGGGGGAAAGCATCAGACCCACTCTGGGGATTTCTGGTTTCCTTTAGAAATTTACATCATCTTGTGCAAGAATGGTTTGTCAAGGCTGCCAAGTAGGGCGGCAAGCCCTAGTCAGGCTTCTCAGGGTGGTGGTGACTTCATGCTTGGAACCCAACAGCAAGATAAAATAGAGCTCAGAGGGCATTTGTTCAGTTAGGGTATTTTTAAGACTCACATTCTCATGTTGTGCCTCCCAGGCAAGCCCAAATGTTAACCATTTGTCATATGCTCAAATCTGATGGGCCTGTTTGAGTCCTGCCCCTCCCTCATGGGGCATTCAGCATGACAGGAAGTTGTAGTTTAGAGGCAGAAGCACTGGCTTTGAGTCTTGACTCTGCCACCTAAACCATCTGTGACCTTGAGCAACTCCCTTCACTCTTTGGGGCCTCACTTCTTTACTATGCAATGAGGTTACATATACATATCTTCTAGGTTTTGTCTGGCCCAGTTCTTATTTATTATTATTACCATTATTATTAACAATCTTAAAATAGCAAACACTATACAGCAGAACTAAATTGGAACAGAGGGTGCGTACAGAGTTAGAAAGGAAAGTTCATTGCCATTGGGAGTTTAAGAAAGCTTCCAGGTGGTGGTTACACTTGCTCTGAGCCCTGAAAGGTTTGGGAAGGCAGAGGGGTACAGTAAGGGTGTTTTAAACAAAGGGAAAAGTGGGGGTGGGAACGAGTCTGAAGAGTTTGGGAGATGGCGAGGAGCTGTGCTGAGAAAATACTATGAACATAATGAGCATGCTCACTTTTTGCTCAGCACTTAATCATTTTCCAAGCACTTCTCTTGTTTGCCTGTGGTAGCCTATGAACTGGGCAGGGCATCTAAGCAGAAGTTAATTTTTCTCAAAAATTCACACAGCTGGGATATGGCTGAGCCAGGCCTAGCACCACTGCTCCCCCATCCACACCGTGCTGCCTGCTGAAGGGAGGGGAAGTAGGTCGGTTGGCATGGCAGGAAAGATGAGCATTCAGAAGCAGGCACATCTTGCTATCATAAGGTAGAACAGCTTAAAAAGAAAAAAAATTTTTTTCCTTCAACTCTAATGCTAAAAAATGGGAGAGGAAATTTCAAAGATAAAGGCCCCAAATGGAGAAAACAGCGCTTCCATCCAGCTCCACATTTGGCAATCATTAGCACAGAGGTACTGGCTGATAGATCTCCACGGCCTGGGAATCCAGAAGGAAAGATGTAGTTGCCTTCAGCATACTGACTGGCCTAAAACAAGGGCAGGACCTTTTGTTATGAAAGATGCCCAGGCCCAGCTCATATTTCTTCCTGTGTATACTCTCACACTCTCTCTCTCTCTCTCTCTCTCTCTCTCTCTCTCTCTCTCTCTCACCAGAAGGAGCCAAGAACCTAGAGTCAGGTCACCCTGGGCTCCAGCCCCAGGTCTTCCTCTTATGTGTCCTCAGACATGTCACTTGTCCTCCCTGAGTCTCAGTTTCTTGGGCTGTATTTAGGAAGTGACAATACCTGTGACACAGGGCTGTTGAGACAGATCTAAGAGCATCGTGTAAACCTAAGAAGAGAAGTTATTAAGAGCTATTTATAGGTATCAGAACAAAGCAGCTCCATCTAGAAGAAGAGATGTAGAGATTTTCCCAGCACCATGGAACTAGCAGAGGTGTGTCTAGAGCCTTCCTGGGTAACCTGGAGCAAATCGCTTACCTTTCTCAGGGTAAGAAGGTTTCTTCACCTTCTTTGTAAGAGGCCATCCCATACCCCCTCCTCACAGTAGCATTGTTCATTCCTCCAGCAAATGCAGACTGTGGGCCTGCTGAGGGATGTAAGTACAGCCTCACCATTGCCCTCAGGTTGTGCCCAGCCTTGTGGGGGAGACAGGCTTGTAATTATAATACAACCGGAGATCTGGATAAAGGGCAGAGGAAACTCAGAGTCCTTTCTTTGAGGGGTCAGTGAAAACTTTCCAGAAGAGGTGACATTTTGACAGGGCCTGGAAAGCCATATAGGTACTTTCCAGAGGGTGAGGAAGGGCAAAAACATTCCAGATGAAGGCAACATCTGTGGCAAGCCAGGCCTGGAGGTGGGGAAAGCTGGTGGTGGAGGGGAGGATGGGCAGGAGGTTTGTGCTACTGAACACAATGATTCAGCTATGAAAGGGGGTGGTAGAGTAGAAGGTACATAGGGCGACTGCAGTATGGCTAAGGGTACTGATTAACCCAAACTTGTCCATCCTGCAGCCCAGGATGGATTTGAATGCGGCCCAACACAAATTCGTAAACTTTCTTAAAACATTACAAAAATTATGCATAGACCTTTTTTATTTATTTATTATTATTATTATTTTTTAGCTCATCAGCTGTCATTAGTGTTAGTGCATTCTATGTGTGGCCCAAGACAATTCTTCCACTGTGACCCAGGGAAACCAAAAGGTTGGACACCCCTGGATTAACCATTGTAGCATTACTCTACAGGCATTTGTAATTAAATAGGTGCACACATCTGGAGTCAGGCTTGGTATGAACCTGACTGTTTCCATTGCTCTAAAAACAGTCTTCTTTCCTTTTGATGAAATCTTGCAGTCTGCTCCAATGTACCAGTACCTGGATAGAAAAATGTTCAAAGAAGCCTACCAGATTGCTTGCTTAGGCGTGACAGACACTGATTGGCGTGAGCTGGCCATGGAAGCTTTAGAAGGATTAGAATTTGAAACAGCAAAGAAGGTAAGCACCTAGCCAGCATGAGCTGGAATCTGGTCTTCAGAGGGTCCCTTGAGGTGGCAGAAGGAGGTCCAGGTGACATACTACAGTGGGCTCTGGAAGTAGACCGACCTGGGTTTAGATCTCAGCTCAGGCACCTCCTGACTATACGCCTGAGGAGAGAACAGCCTTCCTAAGGTTGCTCATTTGTAAAATTAGGGTGATGATAGGCCCCATCCTCACAAAGTTATAAGGCTCTAATGCAATAATGCTTGTCATAGCAGAAGCATCTGATAGATTCTGTCACTCTTATTAGTGAACGTTTATGTAAAGCACCTAGGTAAAAGCCTGGCACATAATAGGCACTCCATAAATGGTAGCTTTTGTTATTGGTATAAGCACTTATTGGTATTAGGCCATTTATTACACAATAACAGTGCTATTTTTCTTGGCACTCTGCTGAGTATGGTAGAAGAGATGGTCAAGCTCTCTGCTTCTGACAGTATTATTGCTCCCCACATACCTTTATGGCTTGATTCATGGCCTTGATTCATGCTGTCATTTCCTGGTTCCATTTCTTAAAACTACAGAAACGGCTGAAAACTTTTGACACCTTTCCACATATTAGAAAAAGCTCAGCAACGTCTCTGCATTGGGTTTCCACCTGGAACCTGAGGTGTGGGGAAAAGGAGTGACCTCCAACCCCATCTCCCCTACTGCTCCCTTCCATCTCTGTCTTCCCACAGCCAATTAATCAGACACTCCTTTTGCCCACGCTGCTGATCAGGTAGGGAGGGAGTTGCAGAGGTAGGTGACGCCATCCCAGTACTAGGTCAGGACTTACAGGCATGAAGAGAGAGTGGACTGAGACCAGACTAGTATTCAGAAGGCTGGTGGAGAGTCAGCTCTGCCACATACAAGCTAGATGCCCCCCCTCAGTCCCCCCATTTCTTCAGTGGGGGTGGTGAAGACGCACTGTCATGAGGCTTAGCTGTCACATAGTCAAAGGGGTTCTAAAACTAGCAGTGGCTGTACAAATGCCAGCTGTTATTAAGACTGGTAACATTGTAATTATATAATAATTATTTATATTTTTACATCTACTGTGTCAGAAAAGTGGTATTAGAGGAGGGCTTTAAGAATTCAGAGGAGGGAGTAAATATTTCTACGGAGGTAACTTTCCTTTCCTACCCCACTCTGAAGTGCCAGGAGGGATGATGACTAGCAGAGGACTCCCAGAATGTGTTTCGTTTATTTTTAGCCTGGAATGAAATCAGCCAGCAGTGCCTAGCAAGGTGTTAGGTGCTCGGCAAGTGTTTGAATGGATGAAAACTAGACTGACTTTCCATTTGTTTAACACTTTCCCCCAAATCTGTATCATCCCCAAACATTTCCTGAGAATAGAAATGATTGTATGAAATCCACAAGATTTTGACCATAGACTAGAACTTGATTATTTTATCCAAATCCCTTTCTTGTTTGGCTTTGCCAAGTCACTTGGGCACACGTGGGAGCTGGAGAGTGGTTCCCGGCGGTGCACTGCTGTTCCCACTAGATGGCAGAGGAGAGCTGTTTCCGGCCCGGGACTGGTGCCCTGAGCAGTACGGCAAATGCTTCTCTGTTGCCACATTTCCCTCCACTGAGGTTATTCACGAGCCTTGTGACTGACCACTCCAACCAGGGCATCCTTGACTCTGCAGAATATGTCAGAGCTAAAGGAACTTGGGAACAGATTTCTCCCTGTGGCAGGGAAGAATCTGGTCCGGGGCCCCTCAGTGGGAAAGAGAGCTAGGACAGACCTAGAATGCTCCTTTCCTCTCTGCCACTTTGCCAGGCATTCCCGATTTTCCTCTCATTTGCTTTAAGGAAGCCCAGAGCTAAAAGCTATCTTATAAGACCTCCATCCCTTTGTGCATGTGATATCTGCCTTATCCTTTCAAGGAGTTCTTCTTCAGGAATGTCCATTTGCTAGGCTCCCGCTCTGTGATACTTTACTTAATCCTGTGTCCGTCCCTCTCCTCTGTGTGCTCAGGCAGTGAGTCTGTATTTTCCAGGTCATCTAGTTCATACTTGTACAGCTCTTAGCTCAGGGAGACTTAATGATCTGTTTACTCTGCCTGCCTCCCCTTTTAGAATATGGGCCCCTAAGTTGGAGATGGGGACAGGAGCCAAGTCATATTCACCTCTGGGTTCCCAGCCCAACAAGATGCCTGGTCCTATGGGATGAAAAGATGAAGTCACATTGTGGTCATCTGCAAGGCAGCTAGAGCCTGGGTGGCTGGCTCATTTCCCCAGGTCTTTTATGGTAGAGGACATCACCCTAAAAGTAGCTAAGTAGAGGCTGCAAGTGGCCAGGCTTGTTCTGCATTTCATATTCCAAGGGTTTCTGGACCAGCTAGCTGCCTCCTCTAGGTGTGTGTCAGCCCATTTCACATGGGAAAGTGTGAAGAAGCACAGCTGGGTATACATGTTGACATCAAAGCCACATGAAGATCAGCCTGACACGGTGGGTGAGAGTCCTCTAAACCCCGTGCACAATCTTTTGAAGCAGCAAAAGAGGATTAGCCAACATCAATCTGCCCGAAGAGGGATGCCTAGGAACTTACAGCAGCCCATGGGTTAAAGTTTCTGGGTTTACTGGACGTCCAAGGCAAGAGCTACATTTTAAGATTTACGCAAGAGTTTGCCTTGCAGGGACTTGGAGTGATTCATTCCCTACCTCCCACTTGCTTCCAGAAACCATCTTTATTTCTTCTCAACTTTTCCCTCCTCCTTTCCTTCCACGATGGTACTCTGGGTTCTGGGTGCCCTGTGTTTATGCACTGCCAGTAAACATAGCTGTCTCCTGCTTTCCTCCCATCCAAGTCCCCAAGATGTACATGGTCTCTCCTCAGTCAGTACGGCTTCCCCATTGCCGCTCCAGTGCCACTGCCTCTACCGCTTCGTGCTCCCCTTTTGCATAGAGACTCCTCTAAGCAGGCACCCTTACAGTCTGCAGTATCATAATCTTGTTTTACCTAATCCCAGAGTGATTGATGCAACCAGGGCTGCTTCGCTTTTCTTTGTGTGGGCTAATCCCAGGGATAAAGCTGTGCCTCACTGGGTGGTATAACCCTCCTGAACACATGGTGATTAATCAATGCTTGCTTCTTTTCCCCCTGTACTGGTTCACTTTCTAAAGCCAGACTTTCCACCCCCAGCCAGTCACCCACTTTTGAAGCCCAGAAGGCAGCTGATTTTATCCTTTTATTCCTTCCCCTGTAGGCCTTCACCAGAGTACAAGACCTCCGATATTTAGAGCTCATCAACAGCATTGAGGTAAAGATGAAGTGTTCTTCCTTCTCAAGAAAGCGCAGACTCGCTGTCAATGGTTTATAGGCAGCTCTTCAAGCAGGCAAGACCTTTGAGGACAAACGAACAGAGCCCACTGGTGTCTGGGTATCAGGGCCACAGCGCCACAGCCTTGCTCGGGGCAGAGGCGGAATGCCATGTGGGGGAAATGGCACATGGGAACAAGGAGTACAGTCTGTCACTTGGTAGCTGGGGGCGGCAGGTGGGTTCCTAAACTTTCTGATCTTTGGGGGTTTTTTATTGTTGTTGCTTTCTTTTTTTTTTTTTTTTTTTTTTTTTTTTTTTTTTTTTTTTTGGGGGGGGGTAGTTCCCTGGCTGGGAATCGAACCCAGGCCATGGTGTTGAGAGCACGGAAGACTAGCCACTACACCACCAGGGAACCCCCCTTTGGTTTTTTTGTCTGTGAAATGGGGTGAGACCTACCTTGCAGGGTTGCTGGGAGGATTAAATAGGTCCTCAGTAACTGGTTATTAGCTGGTTATCATCTCCTAGGGCTTCAGTAATGAGCCATTGTAGGAGCACTTTGCCAAATGCACACAATCTATGCCCCACCTGAAGCAATGAGACCTGGGGCGAGAGATCTGAACTGGGCATGTGGGAGCTCTGGAGTCTTCTTCCTCCAAGCCCACCATTCCTGGCTGAGAATACCAAACTCAGCCAAACTCAGAGAGGGCTGGGGTGGGCCAAAAAGACTGGTTCTACAAGCACCATTCGCTAGGTGATGGTAGACCATATTCTTAATTCCTATATATTCTAGTGCTGTCTGTCAGTAAAAAGGCATACATATTTTTTCTCCTGAACAGATTTATTGTGAAGCTATGGGAATGTAAGATACATTTGAATTCCCATATGGAAGCAGTGAGGAAATCAGCAAATGTCTTGTTCCTTCAATTCAGTTCAGTATAATAAACACCTGTTGTCGGCCAAGCCTTGTGCTGAGCCCAGTGGGCAAAGAGCTGAGTGAAACAGAGGCCTGCAGGAGCTCACAGCCTGCTAAGCCTAATAATTATTGCCATTTGCTGAGTGCCTGCTCTGCCCCCATGCATGATTGATGTGTACACTATTTTAAATTCTCACAACTTAATGAGGCAGATACTCTTCTTAGCCCTATTGGATAAATAAGGAGACTAAGGCTCAGAAAGACTAGGCCACGTCCCCAGGACTCCACAGGCAAAAGCTTGGTTCAAATTCAAAGCCAGTTCTGTTTCTCAGGCTCATGCTATCTTTACTCTAGGCCGTGCTGCCATCTAAGAAGTTGCTTCTGGTGCAACACACACACACACACACACACACACACACACACACACTGTACTTACCTGCATGATAAAGGGCTTGTTCAGAACCCTCTACCCATAATGCTCAGTACTGCTTATGATCAGGGGTAGCATTTGTGAATCATCTAGTCTGGATCTAGAGGTCTTAATCTGAAGCCATGGAACATAATATTTCTCTGTGCACAAGTCACTGACCTCTGTGAGGATCCCTGTCATCATTTACCAGGTCTTACTGAGTTCTTGTCTTACTACTGCCTCTTCGGTACTATGAGCTGGGCAATCGGTAGTAAACTTGTAGGAACTGTCTCTTAAAAAAGAGCGGAGTGCTTTTGAGTGAAGATCCATTTTGGCCGCTCTGAGGCCTTAGCTGCTTACTTCTAGGTATTTGGCATTATTCTAGAAAACCGAAGTTCCTTACTAGGCTCCTTTGACAGGTGAGATATAACTGTACCAATAACAGGAGGAAGAGAATCTGCTCATATGGTTCCACACGTACGGAATGTATGTAAATCGTTTTCCCTGATCATGGCACCATTCAGTGGCCTAGAGTGGATATGGCCTAAATTCCATACCTAGTGAAACATGTTTCTTCATCTCCCTGCAAGATTTTAACATATTTCCTATCATTAGAAATTAGTTTCTTTGGCTAATTAGCTTAAACCATGGGTAATTTCTTGTTTTTTCTTTTTTCTAAATTATTTCTGTCAATGGGGAAGCATGTTGCCTCCAGCTGTTAAAACTTTCACCAGCTTGTCTGGGAGTTTGACTCAACATCTCATCTTCCTCCACTGTGATACACTTGATAGAAAACAAGCAAAAGGAAACTGCTGGGACTGAGAGGTTGGGTGCTATTGAGTGTTTACATATACTTAAGGTGTAGGCTAATGAATGTTCCCTAACACAGGAGGAAGGAATGTTCCGGTTATTTCCCGTCACCCTCAGCACTGCTGCGTGCCTGTGTGTGCACATGTGCACACTCAGGTGTGTTAGGGGACCATCACTGGTTTCTGGTACAAGGAGCATCTAGACTCAGACTGAGTCCAAATACCAGCTCTCTATCACCTCGACTGGCTCCTCTTCTGAATCTCAGCTCTCCTCAGTATGACACATGGGTGGTAAGACCCACCCTTGGGTCTGCATGGGAAGTGGGTGGGTGCCTAGTGGATATTCAGCATGTGGCATCACTCACCTTCATTTTAGAGTCAGAGGCATAGTAAGGCTCATTATCTTATTGTTGGTCTTCTTCTTTGGAAGAAACCCTAAACTTTCTCCTTGTCTGCCATCATCATGAGTCACAACTCGACCAAACCAGGCCTGGGGATTTGAGAGATCTTGGGAGCTTGGGGGCCACCAACGAGTGAGCAGTTCACCCCATCCTAAGTATGCATTTGTTTCCATGGAACAATATACAAGAAAGCAGCCCTGAGGAATTTCCATTAAACAAACAAGTTTGTATCTCTTTTGATCTTCACTCATCTGAGAAAAAAAAAATCTGCTTTTGTGTTCAGGCATTCCCACCAGAAACCAAGGTGAGAGACACAACAGCCCAGGAGCCAAGTGTAGGTTCCAGGAGGAAGGCCCAGGGGCTTAACTTGAAATAGCAGCATTTAACCTTTGTAAAGGCTGCTTCCTGCCATGGCTGCAGAGGCCGTTTCCTGTGCTTCTAATTTTTCCAGGAGAGGAAGAAGCGGGGAGAGACCAACAATGAACTGTTTCTGGCAGATGTGTTTTCCTACCAAGGGAAGTTCCACGAGGCCGCCAAACTGTACAGGAGGAGCGGGCACGAGAACCTTGCACTTGACATGTACACTGACCTCCGCATGTTTGAGTATGCCAAGGTAATACCCCCACTTCCCGGCTGAAGCTGCCCTGTAAAACCCACTGCGGTGTCTGATTTGTTTACCCCAAGTGGTGATACAGGCAGAAAATAGCAACGGCCTCAGAAAGGGTGTGGGCATACGGGTAAGCAAAGGAACCATCAGTGACCACTGGTTGAAGCTGACCTAAAATGGACCCTCCAGGGTGACCTCAGAGGGACAGAATATGACAGTTCAGACCTTTGTCATTGATGGAGCTAGATGGGCTGTGCATCTGAACCAGCAGAGTTCCTTCAGTAAGTGTTCAGAGTTCAGAACATCAGGGTTATCTCCCACAAATTCTCTCAAACCTTTGTTGGAAGCCAAGAATCAGTGTCCTCAGGTATGAGCAGTCCTACCATCCTCCTCCAGGACAGTGTGTTGCACTCGAGCCAAGGTTTCCTAAGTGCCTGCTCTCTGGCTGGTACTGGCCTTCACACCGGGCCTTGGGGATGCCATGGCCAAGTCCCTGCCTCCATGCTTGCACACTGTGCCTCCCCTTACCTGGGCGGGTGCAGTGTGGCTCCCACATCATTTGCGTTGTGGTGGAACTTTCCCCTTGCACTTGGAGGTTCCCAGCAGGTATGGGTACATGAAGGAGATCTTCCTGGAGCAGGCTCCTAATGGCTTGTGTGAGCATGAGTCCCAGACCACCAGGACACTTGCAGTTTAGCCTTGTGCAAGGTGAAAAGAACCTTGAGCACATTGAGCAGCTGGGCTCTTCCTTCCTCCAAGGTACCTTTGTCAACCTGCCTTTCCCGGTAGTATCAGGAGAGGCTTCAGAATGCTATTAAATGAGTCATCAGCCACAACCAATTAGTGGGTATTAATGGCAGTTATCTAGCTCACAAGTGCAAGATGGAAAGCCTCCCCATTTTTTTCTGCTCTTCTATTCCTGGAGGTGGCTGTACTCTTTTATCTCCTTTCATCTGTGAAATTCTGGGGCTGAAGCTTGTATCTGGGTCACTGTGATGTGGCCCAGGAGTTTCTGGTCATCAATACCTGGATAAGCACCTGGTTCCCAGCCTGTCTCTTCACCCTGGTGGTTACTTCACTCCATCCCTCAGATCTGGTTGCTTCAGGTTTCCCCACTCCGCCCTCTTCAGCTGTTTTTTTTGTTTGTTTGTTTGTTTGTTTTGTTTTGTTTTTTAATTCATTTTTATTGTTAGACTTATTGGGGTGACATCTGTTAGCAAGGATTACATAGGTTTCTTCAGCTGTTTTACCCCTCCCCCTTACATTCCCTCACACACATACAAATTTAACACTGCATGCAATTCAAGAACACTTAAATCAGTGTGCCTCTTTCTGGGGATAACAACATTTAAACCAAGGCCAAAATTTAAGCTAAAGGATTGAATCCTAAGGGTGAATTTTAGGCATTAGGAGAGCTGGCTGTGGATGTTCTTTGGAACCTCTGAAACCTCCCAGTAGGCATCTGTTGTGCAGTAGACTACACCTCATCTTGGTGTCCATGGAGTCGGTGTGAGTCCTGGTCCTTTCTATGGGAGACTTGGGAAAGGCTCTTGATTTTGCTAAGCTTCCATTTCCTTCTTGGAGAGTGTAATAGCTGCATCTCAGCTTAGTTCTAAGAATTGCACAAGATAATGTATGAGAAAGCCCAAGTTTTACAAAGGCCAAGTTGAAGGAAGGTTAGGAAAATGAGGGGGGCCAAGCGTCACCACAGAGTGGCTTGTCATCAGACCTCTCCCTGGTCAGCCTCACTCTTGGCCCTACACAGAGGCCCCTCCTCACACTTTAGGTGGGCTTCATGTTTCCACATTCTCCCACCCAGAAATGCAGCCCATTTACACACTCCACCTGGCCTGCCTTTCTGTAAAGGTAATACCTGAAGGTTGCTTTTGCTTCTAATTTTTAAAATCATAATTCCAAGTAGGTTGGTTCTGTTTCAATCCCCTCCCCCCAGGAGTTTGAATTTGAAAACACATGTACATACTCATTGTGTTGGGGGTGGGGGGATACAGTACTTATTAGTGTGGCATGTTTTTGTTTGTTTGAAAATTGCTTCCCAAGATTCAATCTGGTTTTCAGAAAATTTTAAAATTACATTCCCACGTACAAATAAATTGTATGCTTTCTGGGTAAGTGACATGTTTATGTGGTGATAAAGGGAATTATAGTGCTCTTAACTCTTATGTAGTATGTCCTTATCAAAATCACCAAGCATGAGAACACTGTTTAGTCTCATTCATCACTCAGCACAACCTCTTTCTGTCCACTCCAGGGCAGAGTCTTTGCCAGGGCCCCAGATAATGTGTAAATTAGCTTCATGGAACCAGAGAACTTTGAAAACCCAGTTTGTTGAGCCTTGAAGGAACCATTTAGACTCAGTTCCAATTAGGTCAGAGCTCCTGGAACTGGGCTGTTGGGCTAGAGGAGGCTCCTTCAAGCCCGTGAGCTGTGTGTCTGACCGGGCTCACTGACAACCTGAATTTATGGCTCGCTTTTGGTCTCTGATCCCTCACTACGGTTCCCCCAAGTCTACTAGGACTCAGTTTGAAGGACATTTCTCTTCTTGTATGATGCCTCTTTTTCCTAGCTGCTAACCTTCTTTAACCAACCAGGTTGGCAGCGCTTCCAGCTTTGCATTGGCATAAAGAGTATATATATTGTAGTAGCTGCCAAGAATAAAGACTGTGTTTGTAACGGCCCAAACTAGGCATCTTCAGATAGTTAGCGGCGGCTTTCCAAGCCCCTTCCCCTGTGTGAGCTCCAGAGGGACCAAAGGCCATTGAGGTGGGCCTGTCTTTTATTGGATCCCCAGCATCAGGGTAAATGATTTTCTTTCCTCCCCATAAAATAGTTAGTTGTCTGAGGCCAATCTAATATATTATTTTAGGGGTTACACAATTACCCTGAAAGCAAAAGGAAAAAAAGAGAGCTAATTGTTCAAGTAGGTTTTTAGCATACCTTGCCTGTACTTTCCTGACAAATGAGTGCTAATCATGGGGAAAGGAGTGCTTTTTTGTTCTCAGTGAGGTTGACACAGCACACGCTCTGCAGGGTACATTATTCCTGAGGCAAACCGCTTCTTACCAGTAATGCAGATCTGGGCTCTCGGTGCTCTCAATTTCCCTTTTTGAAAAGCCCCACCTTTAAAAATGTCAGCACCAAAGCTGCCTCAACTATGGCAGACTCCCACATATATGTTTTGGGTAACTGTATCCTGAAAAGTGGTGATGTTCTGAGGCTGTTTCTCACGCATTCTAGGGCCAACCCCTGGAATCTGGGCTTGGCCCTTCAGAGCCCCCCTGTTGTGGTGGAAGGAACTAGGCACCGAGGCTTGACCTTTGAGCCCCCAGATCCATAGGCCTCTCTTCCTTCAGGGGTTCTCTCCAGGCCACTTCCCCCTGCCTCAGATCCCCCACGGCCTCCTGCAGACCCGATGTCCAGACAGTGTGGCCCTATCCAGTTGAGAAGTAATTAACCAAAAACATTTGTGCTCTTTATCTGCCCTAGGCAAATAGCTGGGGGCAAAGTCACTGGGATGATGACCTCAATTCAGGCAACAGAACGCAAATAGAACCAGAAAACGGATGCAAATAGTACTTCCAGGGTGATGGGATGGAGGGTAAGGAACAAAGGGACTCTCCGAGACTCTGAAAGTCATTTTGTCTGAGTTTAAGGGACCATGTGCTCAGTCTCACTCTGAGGCATGTGATATCATCCCTGTTTATCTGAGTAAAGATTGTGGGTCTGCATATTCGAAACTGTACAACCAGATTATAGAAACACTATAGAAGAATAATCACACACACATCAAATTCTCTGAGAGAGAGGAGGGAGAGAGAGAAAGTGACCTGATCATAGACCCTCCACACTGCAGAGTTTGTGTACAGTACTGCAAAGAGTCCAGAAAGTGTTGTTTAGCTGAAGAATGAATGTCCGTTAGTAGGAAGGGCAGGAAACGTTGAGGGCCATAGTCCTTGACACTGTCCGAGTACCCCAGGAGCACCTGTGGGGCGGCCGGCAAGCGCTTCTCCCTGACACCTGGGGCTGTCCCCGGTCAGCCATGCAGCGATGGGTTCACACTTGCATCCTGATAGCCTGCTTCAGCCAAATGGAGCCCTTCCTTGCTCCAGCTTTCGGCAGCCTGACGTAATGCTGGCAGCAGGAAGTTCTAATTCGGAGTGTTTTTGTTTGTTGTGCTTCCTCAGGATTTCCTTGGATCTGGAGACCCCAAAGAAACAAAGATGCTAATCACCAAACAGGCTGACTGGGCTAGAAATATCAACGAGCCCAAAGCCGCCGTGGAGATGTACATGTCAGCGGGAGAGCATGTCAAGGCCATAGAGATCAGCGGCAGCCACGGCTGGGTTGACACGTAGGTTTTCAGTCCTGCCCCAAGAAGCATTTGGCAGCATGTCATGTCATGTCAGCTCTTGGTTTTGACTGACAAGGGAAAAAATAGTGTTTCTCTAAATAATCTAATCTGAATGTGATAGTAACTAGGATTTTGGGAGACACAGGAATGGAATGAAGCATTCGCTGCCTTTGAGGAGCTTAGCAAATCCCTGGGGGAAAAGGTGGCAGAGAGTGAGGAGGGGGAGATGCCCAGGCATTAGGGCTGCTGTCCCCTGAGCCCTCCCTGTGAGCCAGGCCCTTGGTACCTTGCAGGCTCTTGGTTCTCCCCCCACACCCTAAGCATGGGTGTTTCCATGCCCATCTTCCACATGAGGAAACCAGGGCTCAAGAAGCAGTGATACACAAGCCCCTCTCCCTCTCCAGGTCCTGTCTGGGCCACTACTACCTGTGGACCCCAGTGCGGCTTCCCGAACCACCAACAGCCGCAGGGACTTCCCAAATAGCTGGGAAGTCCTGCACCTGAACTTCAAACTGATCTGTCCAGCTTCAGTGCCCATAATACCTGTAATAGTAGGGACTAGAAAAGAGCAAGAGAAATTGCTAGCACATTAGGAAAGAAGACATGAATTCTCTTCCAGATATCTCCTAGGATGTAGTCTTCGCACGAAAGGCCTTGATGAATTTTAAGAGACAGAGATGGTAGGAAGGCGCAGGACATTCAGGCCAGAAGGACAGCACAAAGCAGACGAGTTGACTGTGGTTGGAATAAAAGGTGTAGGAGTGGGAGGGTGAAGAACAGCTGACTGCAGGCAGGGGTCTGGGCTGGTCACACCAGAAGGGCCTCAGGTGCCAAACCGATGCACTTGGATTTGTCACTAGGTAGCGAGGATCCCCAGTCAGGGCTGTGCTCTCAGAAGCCCACTTAGGCAGTCAGTGTAGAATAGAGGGAAAACTAGAGGAAGGGAGATCAGATAAGTGGCCAGTGCAGTAGACCAGGGAGAAACATGGTAGCTGAGGGAATGAGAAAGACACAGTGGAGATGGAGCTGACAGGACCCAACTGAACGGGGTCTCCAGGGCAGGGCTGGGCGAGGGAGTTGCTGGCTGATTCCGAGCTCTGGGCCTGGTAGTTGGTAATGCCACTCGCCAGGTGGAGAAGAGAAGCAAAGCAGGCTTGGGTAGGGCAGCCACAGGGAAGGTGGGTTCAGTCTTGGGACTCAGAGCATCAGACCTTAGTGGGGCAGGTCAGGGAATGTGGGCTTCACGCTAATACACAAGTATGTGTATGCACACGTGTGTGTGTGTGTGTGTGTGCATGCACACATGCTTCCACAGCTGTTAAAAGGAGAGCAGGGGAGGGAGCAGCTCCTGGGGTCAGCCCAGTCTGGGTCCTAAAGGCTCTTGGTGGTTCTGGAAGCCTCACTGGGGTCCACTGGTAGTAGTGGCCCAGACAGGACCTGGAGAGGGAGAAGGGCTGGTTAATGACTGAGTCACCCCTGTGAACCCCACCATGTGGTTGTGTGTGTATCCAAGAATGAAGTTTCTTTAAGAAAGAGGCACAAATTTTGCTCCCCAAATTATTCTTACAAAAGGGATGGTACAGGAGAGAGCCAGGCAGATTTAAGTCCCGCTCTCCCCTCTAGTTTTTCATGTCACTTTCTTTTCTTTCGTCCTTTTTTTTTTTTTAATGTCATTTTCTTTTGCAACTGATGTGTATCAGGTTACCTTGAGGAGAGACTTAACTAGTTCAAGAAAGAGACATTCAGCATATTTTGCCCTTTTCCCCATCTGGCTGTAAAAGGTGTCTCTTCTCCAGGGACAGTTGGTTTGATGGGTGGAGCTGAGGGGGCTCTAAGGGGTTGCCTCTGCCATCTTTCCCTAAAAATGTGTCGTTTCTCTGCTGAGAAGTGTTATTTTTAGATGCCATTATTATTCTAAGCACAGATTGACAGGCCTCCCTGAGCTTGCCTATCTCGGAGGCAGGGATCTGTTACAGCTGCTTCCCGTACCTTTCTCACAAAGAGCAAGCTGGGTAGGACCCCTCTCCTCAGGGAGAGCTGGTTTTACTCCAAACCTGGGCCTGACCAGCGGGAACAAGCATATTTAATTCAGCTCTTACGTCCCCACAAGCAGTGGGAGAGTCTGTCGCCACTGGGAAGAAGGTGGTAAGCCCGGGGTCCCTGTGGTTCCTCACCTGTGGTTAGCACGTTGGCCAGGAGGAGAGGCCCAGTCAGAATTTCCTTCAGGCCTTCCCTCCAGAGCTCAGAGCAGGCCCCACACTTGCCTCTTCCTTTTGGGGTTCTGCCACTGAAGAATTCTCATACCTCTGCCTCTGCTTTCTCATGAGAATTCCCAACCATGGCAGAAAGAGCACTGTGCCACTTCCTGGCTGCACAGTCTTAGCCAGGGCACTTCACCTTCCATCCTAGCTGTCGTCTTCTCATTTGTGAAATGGGAACACTGGCACCATCTCAGGGTGGTGGAGATTCAATGAGACCACACATGTGAAAGCTCGTGGCGCTCATCATCATCTATTCCCACATCCTGCTGGATAGATCAGTAACTCCTGTGAAAGTCACATAAGGTGGTGCAGGGGCGGGGAGGTCCGTGTCCTTTAGCTGGCAAGCTCTTCCAGTCACTGGGCACTGTTTCTGGAGCGTGTGTTCACTCATTTAATAAGTTCCCTCAAGCACCAGGGGGCCATGAGTCCATATCAAGCACTGGAGACATCAACATGAATTGATACAGAGCCTGCCCTGGAGAAGACCCAGGAGCCCACGCCACTGCCTTCCATCAGGCTCCTCTTACAGGAGTCCATCTCCTCTCTGTGCCCTTGTCTGTCCAGGCTAATCGACATTGCCCGTAAGCTGGACAAGGCCAAGCGGGAGCCCCTGCTGATGTGCGCTCAGTACTTCAAAAAGATGGACAACCCTGGCTATGCTGCTGAGACCTACCTGAAGATTGGTGACCTGAAGTCTTTGGTTCAGCTGCATGTGGAGACGCAGCACTGGGATGAGGTGAGGGTAGAGCACGCCTCATGGGTTAGGGGGCCCTGCTTGAGCCCCAGGCCACAGGGGGCTTTTTGGGTTTGGATAGAGAGCAGATGCTCTCATTGTGGGAATGAACATTGGCCTGGCAGTCAGGAGACTTAACCTTGAATTCTCTGAGCTAGAGTATCTTGGGGGGCCTTGCAGTACTATCTTTCCATTTGTTTGTTCATTCATTTATTCAGAAAAGCTGGCTCTGTGCCAGCCCTGTGACCGAGACCAGGGATATGAAAGTTAATGCAATAGCCCCCCCAGTCCCTGCCATTGGTCTGAGCTGCCTCTGACCAACACCATAGGCAGACACATCTGTGATATGGAGACACACCTGTGTGACATTCAAAACCTGTTGGCTGTCTTTTTGGCAGAAAATGGCACCCATTCTTTCCAGGTGCAGACCACCAGAGCCATTTCAGGGATCAACCCCTCCTCCTTGTCTACCCTGCCCACTTCCTGATCCAGGCTCCTGGGCCTGAGGAGCAGGTGACAAGAATTAGCCAGGCCAGCAGGAAAGATGGCTGAGGTGAGGGTGCAGAAGCAGTGATTTGCTGCCCCTTTTGTGGTTTGAGCTCACGCTCCAGCTCACTGGCTCCCTGGACCCTGGATTGAAATTCATCCCTGAGATGGTTAGAGGCTGCACCCTGAGTCCTCTACCACCTCACCTGCCCACCATGGTCTAGTTTACAGAGCCAGAGGCCTTTTCTTGGTACGAGTTGTCTGACTCCTTTCTGCTCCCTGAGTGGCTCCATTGGGTTGGGTGACCAGGTCACTGATGAGAAGAGGTGGGCTAGGGACAGAGGCAATAGGCTTCTCAAGATAAATTTATCAGGAGATTTCTCGAACAGCATAAATTAGAACATTTTGGAACCAATCAATCCTAGCTGTGTATCAGGCAAACTTTCTTCCCATTGCCTCATGCTATCCCCGTGACTCATTTCCGGTCCTCCTGGCCTGACAGGTGGTCCTTGGGCTTAGAGAGACAGTCACTGGGTCCCCTACAGCACCCATCCACCATCCTCTATGGCAGCTAATATGCAGGATGATGATAATGTCAATTGTTTCCTTAGGTGTCACCTGCAATTAAAAGAAATCTGTTTGCTGCGCTGCAGGAGCCCACGCAAACCCTCAAAATAAAATGTTTCCGATTCTGTGCCGCTTCTGTGGTCCAGAAACAGACTGTGTTGTTATTGAATCCAGTCACTTGCATATTGCTGTTAATTGCCTTTTGTTTTCAAAGAGCTGATTTGTTTTTGCGTTTCTGGGGGTGGCAGAGGGGAGGCACTCTCCCCCTCTGAGTTGTCAGGCTGGCAAAATATGACATCCCTAATGGACTCAGCCAAGTGCCGTGTTTTCATGGGGCTGGGGGGTGGGGCTGCTTTATTATGAATGCATTTGCTCCTTCCTCTAGGCCTTTGCTCTGGGTGAGAAGCATCCCGAGTTTAAAGATGACATCTACGTGCCCTACGCTCAGTGGCTAGCAGAGAATGACCGTTTTGAGGAAGCCCAGAAAGGTAGGCCACACAGACCGGCACCATGCAGGCCCACATTTCAGGACGGCTGCTGAGCCCCTCCCATGGTAGGCCCTAAGATGGACGATTTATCTGGGGATGTGATGTTTTTAGAAGTGAAAGACTGGGGAGCAGTGGAAAGAATGTGCTCAAACACACTCACCTGCCTCAGTACCTTACGCAGGCCTGTCTCATCTCTGAGCAAAGCACTGTGCACTCCAATGTATCTTCCCATTTAATTCTCACAACAGCCCTGTGATGTAGGTACCGTTTTGTAGGTGAGAAAACTGAGGTTGGAAGAGGTAAAGGGATTTGCCTGAAGTCCCACAACAGGGAAGTAGCAGAGAATTTGAGCCAAGGTAGGGGAGGACAAAATGAGGGGACTCCCACAGTGTCTAGCACCATCTCACCTGCCACAAATAGAAACTTGGAGTATGTTTCTGGCTCAGATAAATGGGGTGTCCTCTGCTCCTTGGCATTTCCCCTGCTAAAGTGGGCCACATACCAGGTTTGACAGTATCTAAAACAGGAGTGAAAGGGAGTATAGAGCTTTAACTGGTAATAACAATTTAAAAATGGGCACTTCACTGCATAACCTTGAGTCTCAGGAGCAGCCCTGCAGAGACACAGGCTAACTGTGCCCTGCAAAGTCACAAAGAGAGTGACAGAGCCCAAAATGGCCCAGGATCTGTCTGGCTGGGCAAACTGATTCTTCTGCTAGGTTTTGCTGCCTCTTCAGGAATTCTAATTGAAATTGGGTGTGTCATATTCCATAGCATCTCATTTATGTGTCTGTATGGTAATGGTTGCCACCTCTGGATACATTTTGGAACAAATGTCTCCCTGTTGGAGTTCCTCAGCTAAAAGCCCCCTTTGAAGGACAGCATGTTTGTTCTCTACTGCTTCAGCATTTCCAGAGCACCCAGTTGTTGAAGTATCTGCATGTTTGGGCAAAACACATCAACCTATCCATCTGTCTGTGTCTTCCCTTCCAAGAATCTATTGCCATAGTAACTTGGTACTCAGACAAGAGATTGGAGATGAGAATGGAACAAAGGCCAGACCCTTTACTTCCTTTACTTCCAAAGCTGAAGGTTTGGATCTAAAGCTAAGTGTCCACATGTTGGCAAACGTCACAGCTGGAAGTGCTTCCCCGGCAGCCCCCACCATGCCGAGGGTCTGGCGCATAGTAGGTATAGGGAATTTCTGTTAAATGGATGTAGGAATGACTGAGAGATATGTTCGCTTGTTTTCACAACTGTTTGATTGCTAGAACAAAGCCAATTTTTTTTCAAAGTTGTTAGCAAAAAGCACTCATTTGCCCTACTAAGGGCTTGAGTTGGGCTCGGTTCTTTAACCTCAGGCATGCCACTTTACCTCCACCTGTGGAGCCTATTTACAAAAGTCTTCCTAAGTCTAATGGCAGGACTCAGGGAGGTAATCAGCAACAAAAGCGCTTTGTAAACCACTAAGCCTGTTAAAATGTCAGGTCCTGTTAGTGTCCCTTCAGGGGTCACAGGGCTTTGCCTTGGAGTTGGGTGGGGAACCTCACTGATGAAGAGCAACAGTTGCACCCTCAGACTTTGCCCTGCACTTTAGCCCCTCAGGTTTTTCTTGCTGCCACGCCTTTCCAAAGTTGGTTGCTTTTTCCCAGCCAAATGGGAACATATATCACTGTAGTTTTTTTAGGATGTAGCCTCGGTTATTTATAGCCTTCGGCCTGAGACGTGCCTCCCAGCAACAACGTGCTGCAGACACTCTCTGATGAGTGTCCTACTTCTCCAGCAGCCCCTTGCGAGCCCCGCAGAATTCCCTCCAGCTCCCCAAATTGCGTGTGCTCTTGTGCCCCTGCAGCGTTCCACAAGGCTGGGCGGCAGGGGGAAGCGGTCAGGGTGCTGGAGCAGCTCACACACAATGCCGTGGTAGAGAGCAGATTTAATGATGCTGCCTATTATTACTGGATGCTGTCCATGCAGTGCCTCGATATAGCTCAAGGTAAGTAAACACCAGCCAGGCCGCTTGTTTTCCCCAGCCCCACTCTGGCACCAAGATAAACATCGAGAGAGCTGGGATGGTTTAATTAAAGCCCTGGGCTTGTTTATTGGGTGTATTGTCTGAAAACCTGCCTTGAAGCGTTGTAATCTGGTGTCATCTTTTTCCAGTTTGCCCATAAGCTTAAGGATGGTATGAGAGCCCTTCTGGGGTTACAGATGGGAAGTCCTGCCCTGTGTTGCTAATTCAGAACGTATCTGTCCCCTGCTACCTGGGAGCCCATAACTAGACCTCAGTGATCTCTGGTTTAAAAAAAAAATTAATGAAAAAGAGATCACTTTACAGTAACACACCAGATTCTCACTCATCCCAGGCAAGAAAGTAGTTTCAGTGTTGCTTTCACAAGACTTCCCATGATGCTCTGAAGGAGTTCTGGAAGCCACAGCAGGGACTGGGAGATGTTCTTTGCTGGACCAAATCCAGCATTCAGGAATGGGAAAAACACTGGAATGGAGGCAGCTAGGTGACTTGTAACACGTCACAATTCCTTCCTAAACTCCACGACCCTGTCTGTAGCATGTGTGTGGCGGGGTGGGGGTGGGGGCGCTAATCTTGCCCTGCTTCCTTCCCGAGTCTGCTCTGAGCCTCACGGAAGCCATGCTTATAGCCCAGGTGTAGCATGGCACTTCTCTGTTCTGGCCAGTGGCCTGTGCTTTTGATAAGGAATGGCACAGCGATAAGAGGCTTGAGTTGAGCATGAATAAAGTTGACGGCCTGCCCAGCCTCATGGCCAGGCTCCTCTGGTATGTCTGGGTGCCAGTGGTCACCCTCATCTTGCCTCAGCTGGTGCTTTCCCGGTGGGATGATCTGGTAGGGTGTAATGTGGGATCTACGGGAACCTGCAAGAAATGTCCGCAGACTTTTCCTGCCCTTGTGCTCTGCCAAGCTGAGACTTAACCTGTCTTGGGATAGCCCCAGCCCCTAAACAGAACAACTTTTGTATTTGCTGCACCTCTTTACCACTCTCCTCAGCGTAGGCCTGGTGTACAGGGAGAACTGACACTGGCAACAGTGCCATTACCTAGCCCTTCCTTCTAGACACAGTTTGACACGTCTTCCCGCCTGCCCTACTCCCCTCCCACTGCACACCACAGATCCTGCCCAGAAGGATGCGATGCTCAGCAAGTTCCACCACTTCCAGCACATGGCGGAGCTGTACCACGGCTACCATGCCATTCAGCGGTACACGGTAAGGTGGCCAGGAGACAGGTGCCTGGTGGGGGAGCCGCTTACTGTGCCCAGGGCCCTGGGCATGTCTTAAAGAGCAGCATACCTCCAGATGGAAAGTAAAACCACTGGGCAGGGTGACCTGCCAGAAATCCTGCTCTCCCCTGGGAGACAAAGTTTGGAATTTGATTTTCTTTGATTGGCCACTATTTGTTTGACGTGGAACACCGTGAGCTTCTGAATTAGCAAGCCAGAGCAAGAGAGGGCCTTTCTAGTTGCTTGCTTTAGGTTCGGATGACACAGGTGGACTCTGGGTTAGACAGACAAAGGGCTGTCTCTAAAACGATTGGGGCGGACGTTCCCTTGGGTCCTTTCTTCTAGATGGGGGAAGGCCCAGTTCTAACTAAAGACCTCAGGTGCCTCCCTGGCCCTCCCACTGGCTTGCTCTGTGACCTTTAGTAATTTACTTCTCTCTCCGGCCCTCAGTTTCCTTCTCTGTACAACACGAAGATTGGCTTGATGTTTAGAGACCCTAATAGTTCTTTTTAATCTTCCTTAATTCTTTTGATTAAGCCATTTTAAATCTACCTCCTGACAATGGGTAACAGGTTGTCATTGGCTTCCTCGTTTTGTGTATGCCCAGTCACTCAGCAAATGTTGATTAAGTTTCTACAGTGTGAGCTTATTCTGTGCTGATCAGCCTAGAGAATAATACCAATAACAACCTTTATCAAGCACTTACTACATACCAGGTAATGTGCTAAGGGCTTCATTGTATCAATTAATTCAAAGTCTTTCAACGACACTGTGAAATAAGTACCATCATCCCCATCTCAGAGATGAAGAAACTGAGATGCTGGAGAGAGAGAGATGTCCCACAGCTAGTCAGTAGGAGAGCCAAGACTTGAACCCAAACAGGCTGGTTCCATAGCTTATGATCTTGGCCTCTCCCTCCCCTCTAAGAGAAGGCCAACCTTTGACCTTACATCCCAGCTTCATCATGTGACCTTGGGCAAGTCCTTTACTTTCCTCCGTTCTTCCACTTCCTTCTCTGTAACATGGGAATAATAACAGTACCTACTTTACAGGGTTGTGAGGGTTAAATGAGTAACTATTAGAAAAGCACTTGAAAGAGTGCCTGGCACAGAGTGGCCCTCGATGAATGCCACCTGTTCCTACTACCCACTACAGAGGCTTCAGAAGCGATGTCCATTGACCTGCTCTCCCAGGCTCAGCATTTTATGTTCTTTGATCGTCTCTAAGGCCCAACCTTCTACCTGGGCTCTGCTGTGCCCCTTGTTTGCGCTTTATTTGCCTCCGGGGAAATCTGGCAAGAAGGACCCCTCTGACAGGCTCTGCCTGAGCCAGCCATCAAGCCTGCATCTCGTCTCCTCCCCACACCAGGGTCAGTGATCTCAAGGGACCTCATCTTCCCTTCAGTTCTTTCAGGGCTGCTCATCTTTATCAGGTGCTCCCCTAGGAAGACGCCACCCTGCAAATAGGACCCCAAACTCAACTTAGACTTGAAAGTCAAGGCCCCATCTCCATCTCGGTTTGCCTGAGCCACTTCGGAGTCCTGCTCTTTCTCTCCTCACTCTTCTCCCTCCTCTGCCCCTGGGGATGTGGGCTGACGGTCGGTGGTTTCCTCTCTGTAACACCTGAGCTCTGCTCTGAGACGGACGCACAGCTGTGAGCTGGTGACAGCTTCATACCAGCTGGGAGCCCTGGCTTCTCATCCCAGCTGAGGCAGTGTCTTCGGGCCATTCCTTTATTCAACAAATGCCTGCTGTGTCATGGGACAGAGTGGTGAATAAGACATTGTCCCTGCCCCTGAGGAAGGCGTTCATAGTATAATAATAAGCAGTTGCAGTGCAGTTACCTCAAGGGAAAAGCTCAGAGGACTAAGAAGACTTCCTGGGGGAGGTACCCCCTAAGCCAGGAGAGGTGAGATAAGTAAGAATGGGGAAAGTGAAGGGGAGAAGGAAGGACATTCCTGGCAGAGTTCACAGCATGTGCAAAGGCCTGGAGGTGGGTGGTGCTTCAGGGTTTGGCATCAGGGCCCTGTTGAGCAGCCCTGATTCAGAGGCGACTGGCGACTGGCGACTGGCAACTAGCGAGGGAAGCAGCAGAGCTTTCCTGAGATGATGGCTCCTTTCCCAGAGGAGAGGTGCTAATCCTGAGGCACCTCCCTCCCCCTGCCCTGTTCTTTCCGGGACATTTCTCAGCTTCCACACCTAGCACCACGTAACCAGAGGCAGGCTTCTTTCTGGCTCTCACCCAGTAAAGGATACAGTCTCAGGTTTTCTTGGGTTCTTGGAACTAACAGAGGCTACAGATATTGAAGTGAGAACTGAGGAGAGAATGCTGGGTCCCAAACTGAAGTAGTGTAAAGTGAGTCCTAGTGAATTTAGACCAGTTAGGGCGTAAGTCCTGGTGCTTGGTGATAAGGATTGGTCTAGCAAGACCCTTCTGGAAATGTCAGTTAATTACCATTTAAGTACTTGAGGGGGAGGGGGAGCTGCTTGATTTAAACATTGCCATCTAAAGCAGTCTCAGGTTACACACATTGTGCCACATTCCTTAAAAACAGGGTGTTCTTAACTTTTTATGGACCCTTTAAGATAGAAAGTTCCCTGCAGCCTGTTGTACTGAAAGTTCCCTGACAGCCTCTATGTACAGAAGACCTATTCATTGAACTAATGTATGCTTAGCCTCACTCCTTCGGGCATGTACCAGGTGCTGGGCACAGGGATGAGCCGCTGAGGGGCTCCACTGCATGTGCAGGTTTGGTGGGCATCGAGTGGGCAGGACGCTGTTGGAGAGCAGAGAAGAGGCGATTTCATCCATAAAGGGTTAACTGCCTCCCTTTAAAGACAGGTTGCTAGGGTGGTCACGTCCTAAATTGCACGAAAGTCTTCTCTTTTAGAGCTAATTGGAAACAACTTGAGCTCAAGGAAATAGAAGCATTGCCAACCCCAGAGACAGTGCCACTCGCAAGAAAGACGTGCTTGGGCTTTAGAATCAGACCTGGGTTTGAACCTGCCCAGCTGTGCTCCTTTCTAGCCATGTGACTTGGGCAGATCACCTCTCTGGGCCTCAGTTTGCTCATCAGGACAGTGAGGATGAAAATCCATCCCTCACAGGACTGTGTTAGAGACTACAAGAGACAGTGGCCATAAAGCACCCTGCGTACAGGAGGTGCTCGTTAAGCAGATCTGCTCATCTACTGAAGTATCTTAGAATTATTGGCATCTGCCTTTCGGCCTGGCCCAGCAGTGGCCCAGCGGTGTCTCAGCCAAGGAATTCAATCCCTGTTCACTTTTCTCGCTGCAGGAAGAGCCATTCAGTTTCCATCTTCCTGAAACCCTCTTCAACATCTCCAGGTTCCTGCTGCACAGCCTGACCAAGAACACCCCCTTGGGCATCTCTAAAGTGTATCCTCTCTCTGACCCCCACCCTTTGTCCCACCCCTCTTGTCTAATGGCCCCAAGAAGTTCTTTCCAGAGCACTTTGCTGGCAGAACCTTCCCTTTCTCCAGCAGCCCTCAGGGAAGAGAGAGAGCTCACCCGCTGCTGCTGTTTGCCGTAGAAGAGGCTTAGCCAGGAAGGCTGAGGGGCTAGTGCCAAGAGAAGATTGGTTTTCAGGGCTCTCTGGGCTAGACCCAGCACTGGGTCTCCAGCCAACACACTATCCAAGCCCTCCCAGAACCCATAAATGAGAGCGTGACCAAAATGTAGGAAGCACCAGGCCTTTGGCCTTGGAATCTTCCCTAGGGAGGTGGATGGGGGGGCATCTGTTCAGCCCAGGTGACTGGAACACTTGTTGTTGTGCCTCAAGCACCTGGCCAAGCAGTAGATGACAAAACTGCCTGTTGGTAGGGAAAGTGACCAGTGTCAGGGCCTGGTACAATGGGATGTGTGCTATGTTCAAGGGTGGAATGCAGCCAGAGCAGGGGCCATGGCCAGGGAAGGCTGCCTAGAAGAGGTAACATCCCTTTTAGAAATTGCTGTGACCCCTGAGGAAGTACAGGTAGAAAGAAGAGCTCTGTGCCCAGAGGCCTCTGTGTGCTAGACCTGAGGGCGGCTGGCTCCCCAGGCTGTCTGGGCCCAGGCTCCACCTGGCACAGCTAGGGCGGGAGGGCACTGCTGCCAGGCATCCTAGAGCCTGGCTGGCAGGCTGGGGAGAGTCATTTTGTCCTGGTCAGGGTACAAGATGAACCATCAGCAGGCCTAGAGAGCCTGAGCAAGGTTAAAATATTAATGGAAACTGCACTGTCTTCATCTCTGAAAAAAATCTCTGAGCCTTGATATCCGAGAAATACACTTACTTACATCCCACAAATGAAGAAAGCACTCCTCAGGCTCCTGCCCGTGCCCTCCTGGCACGAGCACGAGTTCTGTTCCAGCATGGGCTCATTCCAAGGGTAGGCATTGCCAGCTCTCTGACCCTGTGTGGCCTTTGCTGTCCTTAACCCTGTCATCGGCAGGAATACACTCTTCACTCTGGCCAAGCAAAGCAAGGCCCTGGGTGCCTACAAGCTGGCCCGGCATGCCTATGACAAGCTGCAGGGCCTGCAGATCCCCGCCAGGTTCCAGAAGTCCATCGAGCTGGGCAGCCTGACCATCCGCTCCAAGCCCTTCCATGACAGTGAGGTAAGGGCATGGCCCCCTGGGGCTGGAGGCTTCTCCTTCTCTTTGACCTCTTTGGATGCTTCCTGATGCTTTCTTACCTGGCCTGGGTTCCATTGGAAAGATGACTGCTGTGCTCTCAGGGCTCTGTGCCCCCTCCCCTGCCTAATCCCTGCCTTCTCTGTTCTCTACTCAGTCCTCTGTGGTCCACCTGCAGCCCCCAGCACCCCCCGAGCCCCACAGTGCTGCTCTCCCCAGGTTTCATGTCTGCTGTGACCCAGCCCACGCTGCTTCACCTCTTGCCTCCCTCTGCAGCTCCATGACCAGGTGGCTCTGCGTTCACCTCATCCTAGGAGGCCCTGCCCTAGCCCACCTTCCTTCTGGAACCACATTATTGCTGTCCAGTAAATCTACCCCAGGTGTCTGTAGCCCAGCCTGTGCCCCAGCCTTCTTTCCTCCAACCCAGCCAGCTACTGTGTCTTTCACAGTCCCCTTCTTCAGGCTCAGGGCAGAGACTTGGCATGAAGGACACATGACTTCGGATCCCAGATCCACTACCTCCTAGCTATTGTCTGTTTTTCTGAGCCTCAGTTTCCTCCTCTGTCAGTCAAATGGGGACATACATAATAGCTTTCCCGCAGGTGGCTGTGAGAATATGCAAGCCAGTGCAGGTGATGTGCTTAGCACAGTTTCTGGAGCATGGTAAGTGGCCAGTAAATATGGCCATGGTGATTGTCATCCTTACCAGGACAGTGCTCCTGAGCCCTGCCTGAGAAAGAGGAATTCAGGACAGTGAGCCCCAAGTGACAGGCCTGTAGTATCTCTGTAGGTCCTTACTCTGCCTCACGCAGCACAGAGCCCCAGGCTCAGTGCCCCCTCCCCACCCACCCACGTGGCAGCCAGACCACAGTCTGTGGTGCTTGTGTTTTATGTAGGAGCTGGTGCCCTTGTGCTACCGCTGTTCCACCAACAACCCTCTGCTAAACAACCTGGGCAACGTTTGCATCAATTGCCGCCAGCCCTTTGTCTTCTCTGCCTCTTCCTACGGTGAGTCCGGCACAAGCAGGTGGGCCACCAGGGGATGGCTGGGCTCACTCTGCTGTTGCTTGGCCACCTGTGTCCTGATTGGTAAAGTGGGGGCAGTGTGACACCCACCCTACTTGCCACACAGCATCATTCAGGGTTCGCGGAGGCAAGACCAACAGTGCTGCCAGAACTTGAAGCATTGCTCCTCAGACCTGGTGTGGGGCTTTGCAGAGCATAAGTGCCCGGGGATGCAGGCCACTGGGTGGGCATCTGGTCTAGGAGGCTGAGATGGGCCCGCAAGTCCCAGTGCCGGCCATGTGGACATCGGATCAGAAGCTCCTTCCCAGTAGCTGGGCTGAGGCCTTGTCTCTTCCCTTGGAAAGGAGCCCGTCCAACTATTAGGGAAGAAGGGGGGGGCTAAAGGCCCCCCCCCTATTTTTCTCCCCCCCCCCCACATACACACACAGGCACACTCCCACACCACAGTCCCCACTTCCCCTAAACGCTGTGGGTGAGAGAGGCGGCCTGCTGCGTCCACTGTCTGCTTGCCTTCAGGAAAGCCCGCTGCCGGGTGGGAGGGGCTCTGTGGCTTCCCACCTTCTCTCATGCTGCCTGACAAGAGCGAGCAGCCCCTAGCTGCCCCCAGCTTGCCATCCCCCAGTGTGCTCATACCCTGCACCCTCCAGAGGTACTGCACCTGGTTGAGTTCTACTTGGAAGAGGGTATCACTGATGAAGAAGCTGTCTCCCTCATTGACCTGGAGGCGCCAAGACACAAACGTGAGAACAAATGGCAGGAGATCACGAGCAACAGTATCCTGGACCCCGGTGTGTGCCAGCCAAGTACAGGGCCTGGCGCGAGGAGGAGGCAGGAGGGCCTTGGAGGATGGCTGGGCCGGGTGGGGTGAGGGTGTGGCAGGCAGTTGCTGAGCAATTGGAGAGGCCCACATGGTGGCAGGGACAGGGCTGGGAATGGGCAGAGCTGGCCAGAGTGAGGGGGTGCAGGATGGGACAGTGCACGCCCACAGGTCCAAAAGTGGCATGTAGAAGAGATGGCACCTTGACCTTTACCTGCGCTTCGTTCCCCAGAGGCCTCCCACCCACCCCTGGCTCCTAAAAAGTGCTATCCATGCTTCTGGCCACGCAGAGCTGAGGAGCAACCAACATGGCGGCTGTATTAGTGGCCCCAAGTCTTCTGGTCAGGTTGATTTTATGTATAGGGGACAGAAAGCACGACTCAGAGAGGCTGAGCAGGCGAGGGTGAGAAAAGGCCTCACCGCACTTGGACACACAGCCAGATCCTTGTGCTCAGGCAGCCCTGACGGGAAGCCATCTCCCACCTGGCTACTGCTGAGTGTTTCCCCAGGAATTGCCAGTTCGCTGGCCCATCCTCCTCCTCCTACACACGACAGGCCCCCTGTGGGGCAGCAGAGAGCCCATCAGAGTCCTTTTCCCTCCTTTCCTACCCTCTGTGACCGGGGCGCTCTGCCCCAGGCCTGTGTTCCTTCTGTTCCTCTGTCTGGAAGCCTGTCCCGCGGACCCTACCACTCTTCCCCGGAGCCATGAAGAGACACACGGACCCGGAGCTCCTCTGAGTCTTAACGCATTGCGTGGAGGGCAAGGCCTGTTTCCTACTCAGCCTCAGGTTCTGTCCTTGACCAGAACCTTCCAGGTTCCCAGACTCTGAGATTGGACGAGACCATGGACTCCATGGCAGATGATGACCCATTCACAGCAAAGCTGAGCTTTGAGGTGAGGGTTCCCCTTGAGTGGTGGGCTGCTGAGGCCAGCGAAGCCCACTGGGAGGGTGGACTCAGGTCCCTTCTGTGGCATTCCTTGGTGTGAGGAGGAACTGGCTTCCTGTCAGGGCCACCGGGGAGGAAGACATGGTGGGCTTTCCATCACCAGAGATGGCCAGCTGGGGCTACATGACCTGGCAGCATTCTGTCAAGGTACTGGCAGGGGGAGTCTCTGACATCTTCCTTGGCCACTCAAAATTCTGTGATCATGACCCACGTAAAAGTGCACCTGTTTCTACTGGATCCATGTCACCATGGCTGTGGGCGGGCACCAGTGCCCCCTGCTCCCCACCTGCCTGCCTTGCAGCAAGGCGGCTCGGAGTTCGTGCCGGTGGTGGTGAGCCGGTCAGTGCTGCGCTCCATGAGCCGCCGGGACGTCCTCATCAAGCGCTGGCCCCCGCCGCTGCAGTGGCAGTACTTCCGCTCTCTGCTGCCCGATGCCTCTATCACCACGTGCCCCTCCTGCTTCCAGGTACTGTGCCCGCTGCCTGCAGCTCATGCATGGTTCCCGGTTTCTTTCTGCTGCTTTTCCATTTCCCAAATGTCTCCTTGGGGAGGCCGGGCATCTGGGAGGAGCACACGTGATCCCTTGGCCAAGGCCAGGACTGTTCAAGGAGACGTGACTCAGCTTCCCTTAGGCCTTCCCTTCTCGCTTGCGTCCCGTGTGCTGTCTGGAGCAGACTTGCCCCGACCCTGGGCTCTCTGCATCTGCCCTTAATCCGAAGGACTGGGCAAGTGTGGTTTGCCTTTGAACTTTTCATTTAGAAAACAAGGGATCTCAGACCCTTCTCCCACTCCCTCCCAGTCCTTGGACAAAGGTGTCCTAGATCTGGTGTTCTAGCGCTGGTTCACTGCCAAGCCACTTCCCTCCCTTTGGAAGAGCAGCAGTCCCTGCCGGGCTCGGGGCTGACGCACACCCAGACCTGCAGCCCAGGGTCACGGCCGTCTTTCCTCAGATGTTCCACTCGGAGGACTACGAGCTGCTGGTGCTTCAGCACACCTGCTGCCCCTACTGCCGGAGGCGCATCGATGACCCCAGCCCATGACTGGCACCCTGGGGACCACCCTCTCCCTTCTGGCCACCTTGTAGTTGGCAGTAGAAGAAAGAAAGAGTTAAACTGTCAGAGCATATCTTCTGTCCAGTTGAAGTTTGAATTTTAGGGAGGGGCCTGACTCCCTATTTGTGGCATTTCATACCTTGTAAATAGCACCAGAAGATGGGAGAAGAGCATGCATATATATTTTCTAAGAAAAAAAATCTGTTACTTTCGGAACGGCTCTGAGTTGTTCGCGGCAGCCTGCTGGAGTCCACAGATCTGTCAGACCATTAACATGTACACTTTGGGAACAGATTGCCTCAATAATTACAAATAAAAGGGCTACTTATTTTCATCAGTGTCTGCATTTTAGCAAATCTTCATATTGTCTGCAACTTAATTTCCTTATGCAAAAGTGCACCTGTTTCTAATTTGATCCGAGAGGAACATTACGTTTGCTTTCTCTTAAAATTTAATCTAATCGAAATGGCAGTATGGGAGTGAGTAGGGGAACAGGATTTACTTATTGATTTATATATTTTGGTTGAATGGGGCTCCTCTTGACAAGAAAAGAAGATACCTGAGTCCAGAGAAGACTGAAGAGGGCCCCTCCCTGGAGGTTCTGGAGTCCACCCTCTACTTGTCCACCACCTTCCCCCAGCTCCAAAGAGCCCAACCTGAGGCTTTCCACTTCCTTCCAGCTCCTGAAGTGAACAGGTTTCATTTGAGGTTCCAGTAAAGTCCCTTCCCCTGAGCATTAGCAGCGCCCGATTTGGAGCTCAAGGGAATGGGTGGGTAGCAGACGGGAGGCTGGGAAGGGGGAGCACTTCTTGTATGTTGTCTCAGTTCTCGCACCAGCCCTGTGGTTGTGATTTCCATTATAGAGCCCCGGGAGCAGGTGGAGGTGCTGGGACCCAGGGAGCTCACCTGGCCCTGGGTGGGGAGCCCCCTCTGCCCATCCCTGAGGCCCCACTCCCTTTATTCCACTCCACCCAGGAGGGAGCAAGCAAGCGCTTTACGCAGTCTTGACAGCAGGAGGAAGGGAACTGGGCTGTCAGAGAACATGTAGAAAACCACCCTTGTGATCACCGATAACTTACAGGGCACCTCTGAAGTGGGCTGGTCACAGTGAAGGCCCCCACTGGAGGGACGAAGAGGGAATGGCGAATGTCAGAGCTGGACCCCCTGCCGCACCCCACCTCCCTGCCTCCACCTGCACCTCTTTGGAGATGATGGAGGAAGATGAGGAAAGGGAGCCAGACAGTTGCGCCAACAGAACTCCTCCATTGAGTGTCTAATTACTTATGATCATGCATGCTCTCTCTCACTAAACATTTATTAATGTGTTAGGATTTACATTAGCGCATTACTTGAACCGAAATCATTTGCATATGGCTAGGAGAAAGGGGGGAGAGGGAGATAACAGCCCCAGCCACCCAACAGGCAGGCGTCAATCACAGTGACAGATCAGATGGTCCACAGCTAGTGGCAGGGGGAGGGGGCCAGCCTGAGACTTCAGCAAGCATCCTCTCAGCCGAATAACACAAAAATGAGGCTGTGCCGTGCCAGCTTCTGCTGCCAGGGGGAAGCTGAGCTCTGGAGGCCTGAGTCTTGAGAAGGAATCACTGTAGTTCCCATTAAATCAAGTGCTTACTGAGTGCCAGACCCTGCACCAAGCACTTGCCACACATCACCTTATGTAATCCTCACCAGCCTCCTAGGATGCCCATTATACAGATGATGAAACAGGTTCAGTGATGCCCTCTTTCCTTTCATTCAACAAATATTTATTGAGCCAAGACAGGACACACACCCAGGCACCACCTTTGCACCTAAACCTGTGTTCTGCTCTCCTGCCCTGACCTGGATTGGGGCTTGGCCATGTCCAGTCCTCTCTCCAAAGCTCAGTTTGTTGATGTGTGCAAAAGGGCCCCCTCCAGCTCTGACACTGAGGTTCAAACCTCAGCCTTTGTCTGATGACCCCAACAACCCCTCACTACGACAAGGAAGGCCCCACACGTGCTCCTGCACGTTTCACTAAGAGGAGACTGCGGCCCGGAGAGAAGTGTGACCACCAGAGGCTGCACAGCCTGGAGGTGGTTCAGACGGCAACTTGATCCTGACCTCTTGTCTCCAAGTCCTCAACACTTCCAATTCTTGGAAGGAGAAAATAAGGAAGAGCCCCGGGCCAGACCTTAGGTGGTCCTAAACCAGCTGAATGTCCCCATCTGTCCCCAGTGAGGCTGCCGATGCCAGGAGCCTCTTGAGTGTCTCACACAGGTGGGCAGACGTCTCTTCTCCAAGGTTGCTGCCAACTGAAGATACCACATGACCTTCCGCTTGTGCCAGCCCTGTCCTTGGAGCAGGTAGGAGCCCCAGCAAAGAGGCCACCACGGGGCAGGTCCATGATACTCTTCCACCCCGACTCCAGAATATCTTCCTAAAACGGGACCCTGAGGATGCGCCTCCCTGCTTGTAACTGTCAGTGTCCCCACTGCCAGCCAGGTAGAGCCTGACTCCTAGTCACCCCTCCCTCCCCTGCTACCCCATTCCAGGGCCCCAGCTCCTTCATACCAGCTGGCCCTTGCTTCCCTGGGCCTTGGCCCTGCTTGCCCTGTGCCGAAGCTGGGGGCCTCCCAGGTTCCCACCTCTCACGGTTAGTAGTTTTTCCCTTGTCTGCTGGCCCCTGAGACCAGGAGCTCCTTGAAGGCAGGAACTGTGTAAGGTTCATCTCAGTGTCCCCAGCACCCAGCCCAAGGCTTGGTGCATAGAGGTATTTGGCAAATGTTGGGTAGGAGGGAAAGAGGGAGGGAGAGCGGGAGAAAAGAACGGAAGAGGGAAGGGGAGGAGAGTCAGCCTGTCCCCTTTCCTTCTTCCCCCTGACCATCTCAGCTCAGTCTAAGGCCTCACTCAGCCTGGTGGGCCTAAGCCAGTGAGGGCAGGTGGGAAGGAGGAGGAAGGGGGGGGAGGAGAGGGGGGCAGCTGCTGACCAAGCAGCACCCCCACGCAGAGGCTTAGGAGCTATTTGTGCACTGCTGCTAAGTCCTAATCCTGCATGGCCGCGTCACAGCCCTTCCACCTGGGCTTCTCCAGGGGCTGGATGGGGAAGCCCTGAGATGGCTCTATCTGTCTTCGGAGACGGCCAATACACCCCATTCCCCAGGTCCCCACCACTCACAGCACCTCACAGCTTGTACTCAGCCTGGCCAAGAGAGAGGCCGAGATGGCAATGGCTCAGAAAATCACCCACACTCGGGCTTGGCCACTGGCATGCTCTGTGTCCCTCTCCGGACCACCTGACATGGGGATGAAAGCGCTGGTTAGAGGGCCTGGGTTCAATTCCAGCTCTGCTGAGGAACCTCAGCCCTCTAAGCCTGTTTCCTCATGGTTCAGAGGGAGTGAGGCTGCCTCACAGGGGCCGGGAGGAGTTGCTCATCCATTTGACAAATATTTTTTGGACACCTACCCTGGGCTGTGAGCTCAGATGCAGCAAAAAACAGGCTGGGCCGGCCCTGCCTTCTAGAGAGAGACGGGGGCAGTCACTGAGGAGACAAATAGATTGTGGCTGATGTAGTAAGCACTGAGTAGAAAATGAACATGGTGGGGGTAGGGGCCCTGGCTTATAGAGTTGGGGATGCAGAGGCTCTCCAAGGATATGAGTCATGAGCTGAGACCTGAATGAGATTCAGGGAAGGATTACACTTCTAGCAACCCTCACTGATCACTGACAGGCACCAGAGTAGGAAACTGAGGCACAGGAAAGGGAGGAGGCTGGGCTGCAGAGCCTCAGTCTGCACATAAAGGTAGGTACCCATCAAGGGAGGACCATGAAACCTGAATCGTAAGGTCTGAAGGTCTCCGGGTTCCCGAGGTTTATTAGGCCCAGGAAACTGATGCCCAGAGATGGGAGGAAGTGGGACTTCTTGGGCTCTCATGATGAGGTAGAGCCACAGGCTCGAGCCCAGTGCCACCCCCTGCCCCTGGGGCCACCACTGCTGCCCCAGGTCTGTGTGATTCAGTACAGGTCCTTTTATACTACCTAGTTACAACCCTTTTTTTTTGTCATTTGTACCATGATGTGAAGGATTGGCAGATCTTTTCTGAGAGTTGTCTTTGGTGCTGGAGGGAGGTGTGGCCAGGTAGGTTATAGCTCAGGCTGTCACTGATTTGTCACAGGATGACCCAGGCAACTCACTGCTGACTCTGGGCCTCGGTCTCCTGCTGTGCAGGAAAGGTGAGAATAGGTGATTTCTAATGACCTTCAGCTCAAGCCCTGAGTCTGTTGCTCTGAACAAAGAGCAGTTTTGATGTGTTTTGTTTTGTTTTTTTAAATTCTTTGTCATGCCTTATGGAATACAGAGCACCATCACCCCAGTAATGGCCTTTAATTCCCCCATCGCCTCACCTTGTGATGGTGACGTTATTAAACTCTCTCATAGAGGAGGAACCTGAGACTTAGAAGGGTAACCTAGTGCTTCCTGAGGTAGCCTAGATCCATTCACTCAATCCACAATTATTTATTGAACACCTACTCTGTGCCACACCCTAGGAATACATCTGGGAACAAAACAGACAAAAACCCAGCTCTTTCTAGTTCAGGGGAAGTGATTTACACTGCTCCTGCTGCGTGCCAGGCATCATGCTGGGCCCTGAGGGCCCTGGGGTGAACAAGACAGACCCCGGCCCACCCTTGCAGGCTCACATTACAGCTTGGGAGATGGACTAAAAACACATTGAATGGAACACGAATTAAAAGCTTCCAGGCCATCATAAGCAAAAAGAAGTGACAAACAAGGCACTGAGGCCAAGGGTCAGGACTCAGCCCAGTAGGGGTGGGGCTGTGTGGGGGCCAGATTTGGCTCAGGGAATCCAGTGCTCCTCCTCTATCTGACTCCCAGGGGTTGGACTGTGTCAAAATCAAACCCTCCACCTTGACCTCATTAGCGTTGGGCCTAATCCCTGGGCCAAGCTCCTTAAACTGCAAGAGGTCACACCCCACCCACCCTGCCAGGCCACCCTCTGTGCTCATTCCACCAACACACAATTCTTCAGCCCTCTGTGTACAAGCCTATAGACCGACTGCCTGGGACAGGCTGGTGGCCCGGAAGGAAGGGGGCACCTTTTCTGGGCAGACAGCCGCAGGCAGAAAGAGAGACTGGTTGACAGAGAGTGTATGGGATGGAAGTCTCAGAGACAGGGACACGTCCCTGCTGGCCCTGGATTCCCAGCCTCAGGGCCTTTGCACTTACTGTCCCCTCTGCCTGGATTTCTCCACCCCATCCCTATCCCCGCCCCTACCCCCACTGGATCTTGTCAGGGCTGGCTCCTTCCATCACTGAGTTCGCAGCTCAAACTTCACCTCCTCAGCAAGGGCTGCTCTAGAGAACTGTATTGGGAGTGGGTCATGATCTGAGGTTTCCTATTGTTTTTTCTTTTATTACTTATTTGGGGGGGCCCTCCTCACCCTCACAGAATGATGCTTCCTAAGGGCAGAGACTAGGTCCTTCTTGTCCACTGTCCCCAAGAGCGACGTGTGTTGGGACACATCTGTGGCTGGGTGGTGGTCATCGAGCACCCGACACATCAGGCACTCCCAGCGACCATACTTCATTCCTAGGAGGTGTCATTGCTCTTCTGCTATAGAAGAGAGAAGCTTGTCAGTGCCAGGCCTCTATTTGCCCCCAAAGCCCTTCCCGCTGTCCTGGCACCCACCCCGATGGGGTCACGGCATCCAAAGCCCACTACCCTAGGCCACCCTGACCAGACATCCCCACATGTGCCTTGTGTGCCAAGTCCAACCAGTCCTGTTTCCAGGGTCTGGCTCCCCTTCACACAAGAGTCCCAAGGAGGCTGGAACCACAGCTGCCTTGCTCACTGCTGGGATCTGGTGCCCAGCACAGGGCTTGGCACACAGTCCGCCCCCCGAGTGTAAGACCTTGCTTCAGGATCCCTGAGAGCCTCTCTGTCCCCTCCTTGCTTCGGTCACTGCCTTCCCTGGTCCCCCTCTTCCATCCTCCCTCCCTCTAATCCATCTTTGGGGGCATTTCAGCCACCTTTCTGTCCCTGAGACCTGCCCAAGCCACTGCCCACTGCCCTCCAGATAAGCCAGGATTCTCAGCTTGGCATCAAGACCTATTAGAGCTGTCCCCAGCCCATGTGCGACCACACCCAGACGGGCCTCGGGTTTCTGCCCAGCCTTTGTCTTCAGTCTGCACTGTCTTTCCCTCCCTCAGAGACCCAAGCATCACCTCCCGGTCACTTCCCCGGACACTTCCCCCAGGCAGGCAGCCTCCCCTCCCTGGACCAGGATCTGTTCTTCCCACATCAAAGTCCCTCTTGGCCTATAAGCTCCTCCTTTCTCAATCTTTGTATCCCCAGTGGCTTGCACATAAATGTTTGATGAACGAATGAGCTAGTGAATTCCCATTCAATGCAACAGATACTTACTGAGCTCCTAAGCAGTGCTGGGCTGTGTGTCTGGCATGGGGAGTGCCGAAGCTGGCTGGATGCGCCCCTGCCTTACAAAGCTCGTTATCTGGTGAGATCGGCTAGTGTCAGTGTCCAACAACTAGGTGAGCCAGGAGGTGACTTGGGTGGAAAATGAGTAGGTACAGGGTTGAGCGAGGGGATGATGGACAGAGAATAACCAAGCCCTCTGTCCTTGGGGAGCTCATGGTCCAGTCAGGAGGAAGATGAAGTCAACACGCTCTATGTCGGAGGGAAATGGGCCTGGAGTTGGAGGTCCCAATTCAGGCCAAGGCCACCTGGCTGAGATGGGCAGGACAGAAGAGTGGGGGGTGGGCATCCTTCCCTTTCCCAAGGTCCCTAGCAGCTTCTCTCTCCAACCTCAGGCTTCCACCTGGAGTCACCTTGGCCCCTCTTGGGAAACCAATTAAGCCCCCAGTTGCATCACTGGGGGTTAATATAATTAATAATGCCTCCGATCTCCCAAGTGCTGATTCAGCCAGGAGCTTAGGGGAAGGGAGGTCACTTTATAAGGGCCTGGGGGGGTCGGAGTCTAGAGTTGTCCAGCCGGAGCCCTGCGTGGCCGAGCTCAGGCCCCAGCAGCATTCTTGGGTCGGAGCCACCCGTGGGGCAGCCACCAGGACCGCAACCATGAATGGCACGGAGGGCCCCAACTTCTACGTGCCCTTCTCCAACAAGACGGGCGTGGTGCGCAGCCCCTTCGAGTACCCGCAGTACTACCTGGCCGAGCCATGGCAGTTCTCCATGCTGGCCGCCTACATGTTTCTGCTGATTGTGCTTGGCTTCCCCATCAACTTTCTCACGCTCTACGTCACGGTCCAGCACAAGAAGCTACGCACGCCTCTCAACTACATTCTGCTCAACCTGGCTGTGGCCAACCTCTTCATGGTCTTCGGAGGCTTTACTAGCACCCTCTACACCTCCCTGCATGGATACTTCGTCTTTGGGCCCACAGGATGCAACTTGGAGGGCTTCTTTGCCACCCTGGGCGGTATGAGCTGGGGTGCGGTTGGGCAGGGGCCGCAGGAGCCAGGGGGCAGGGAGGCATCTGGGGACAGCCCCAAACTTGGGGATGGGGCTGAGGGGCCTTCTCCCCGCTGGTCGTTGGCCCCATCCAAAGCCCTCACTCAATCAGCAAACATGTTGGTGATGATGAGTTAGGCCGCCGTTTGGGGAGGGCGGGCATGAGCACGGTTCATCTTACTTGGAGTGGTGCCATTTCCTTTACAGCAAGGAAACTGAGGAGAGAGAAGTCAAGGGCCTTGCCGGGGTCACATTGAGGCAAGGACAGAGTGAGTTTTGAACCCACATTTATGTAACCCCCCCGGGCCATGCTCAGTTTCGCTCAGAGCAGCTGTGCTGGGTCAGACCCATGCTGGCCACTGGGGACACAGCTGGACAAGACAGATTCCTGTACTCAGGGCTCCCAGCTCAGGGCAGGGTGTGGATTCTCAGTCCTCCAGTCACTGAGCTTTGCCTGTGCTGGGCCATGGGCTCAGTCCCTCCTCCCAGCGTCTGTCTGACTCCCTTCTCTGTCATGTATGAATGTTTTCTCGTCCCCTTCAAAGAAACCCCAGCCCTAGGGAGGCATTAGACCTGTGTGACCTACAGCTTTGAGAGAGGGTTTCAAATATTTCTTTGACTGGAAAACTTGATGGAAGTGCTGCAGAAATAATAAATCCCATTTAGCAGATGAGAAAACGGAGGCATGGAGAGCGGAAGACTCATTTAGGGATGTGGCAGGGCAGTGACCAGAGCCTGGGTCTCCTAGCTGAGATGCAAGAACTTTCTCCCAGGACACACAGCCTCTCTGGCAAGCAGGAGATCCAAGAGGTCCCTGTTGCAAAGTCAGTGTGATGGGGGCAACCCAGCGCCAGCCACGAGGACCTCTGCTGCCTTTCTTCTCTCTCCCTCATGTGTCCAGGTTGCTGCCTCAGCCCCATTCCCAGGGAGTCTCTGGCCATGGCTGGGTGTCACCTTCAGTGACCACAGATCATTCAGTCTCAGGCCAGAAGGTAGGGCTGAGACAGAGGTGCCACATACAAGCAGACTCTCCTCTCCAGAGTGGGTCCCAGTTTACAACTATTGTCCTGAGATAATTACTAGTGTTCCCATTCACACTCAGAAATGTCCCAATTTGGTTGATAAATTCTATAGCCACCCTCTGTCCCGAGTTTCAGTGATGATGTGCATGCAGCACAGATGTCTGAATTCCATCATTATCTTCTTCTTCCTCTGAGCTATCCCTCGTCCTGGCTCCTGGGAGAGGGTCCCTCCCACATGCTCAGGTTATGTTGTCTTCCTGGAAAGGAGGGCTCCCAGTCCCATCATGACCTCTAATCTGATTTCCGCGTCCCTCCTGAACCCAGAGCTCTAACTGAACTAAGCTTCCTGGGAGTTACTCCCTCCCTTCGGCGTCCTGACCCCTCCGCCTTGCACCCGCTCCCTTCTGCTGTGCAGGGGAGCCCAGGGCCTCACTCCAGGCATGCCCCAGGTTGCCTTCCCAGTTGCCCCTCCCTTATAGGCGGTGCGCAGCCTCCTTAGACAGACAGTGGGGTCCAGGCAGGTTGCGTGCTGACTGATAGCTGACTGCCTTGCAGGTGAAATTGCCTTGTGGTCCCTGGTGGTCCTGGCCATCGAGCGGTATGTGGTGGTCTGCAAGCCCATGAGCAACTTCCGCTTCGGGGAGAACCACGCCATCATGGGCGTCGCCTTCACCTGGATCATGGCACTGGCCTGCGCTGCACCCCCGCTAGTTGGCTGGTCCAGGTAATGGCACTGAGCAGAAAGGAAGTCTCTGGGGGTCTTGTTAGGTCCCCCCAGCCAGGACTCAATCCTGGGGCTGTCTGGTTCCGGACACCAAGTTGCAACTCTTCTGGGGTTGGGGTTAAGGCAGGGGAAGAGAGAGGATCAGGCCCTAATGTCGCTCTAGGGGTTGGTCAAGGCTCACCAGACGTCCCATTTCAAACAGTACATATGGTCAGCCTACTGGCACCTTGAATTTGGCCCAGTGAGACTAGGCTGACCACATGTCCCATTGGAAACAGATCAATACTGTTGTTTTCTGTCCCATTTGAAATGGTATGTCTGGTCAGCCTACTTGGTCCCACCTCCTGAGTCCCGTGTCAAGGAGAATCCAAGACACCCAACCCTTCACCTTGGCTATGCCCCTAATCCTCAACTAAGCCAGGGCCAGATTCCAATCCTCTTTGGTCCAGTGCCCCATGGGCAGCTCCCTCTGACCTTGGGCCTCAGCACCTGGGGATGCTGAGCCTTCCTAGTACAGGGAGTGACATTGTAGCCCCTGGGACCCAGGTCCTGTCCAGCCTGCAGGTCATCATCTCTAACTGGGATTGAGATGAGAGATGGGGAAAGAGGGAGAACAGTGGTTTGGGAAACTGGACTGGTGACTCTATGGGTTCCCAGAGACCTCGTGTCCCTCTGCTTCCAGGGCAGTCCCTTTCTCCTCCATTTCCTCCTCAGTCTTCCTGGGGTCATTTTTTTTTTGTCCCTTGCTGAATTCAAGCCCACCCCGCTCCAGCCTCTTTTCCTATCTTTTCCAGTTTGGTCTAGTTACATCCTCGTTGGCATAGTCAAGGGACATTCCATGTTTTCTGAGGTCGGACTATCCTCTAATAGTGTTGAAACTTCCTAACCACATGCCCCAGGGAGCTCTTATTTCCAGAAACTGCAAAGATCTCTTAGTTACCATGCATGCCCATCTTTGGGCTAGAAAATACTCTTCCCCTGTTGTTGGTAAGACCCTGGTTTGTACAAACTGCCTCAAATACGGAGTTGGGGAGCTTTCCCCTTCTCCCTACCAGCCTCTCCCCGAATAGTCTGAGGCCTGGTCTCTGGCCACTAGGGGACAGTGGGTCTGGTGAAGGAGTCCTGTGAAGGTCAGTGGTTTATGGGTGCTGCCAGGTGAGAGACGGGGTGGTATCATTAAAGCCCGGCCGCCAAGCAATGAAGCAACACTGTTTTCACCAGGTGCATCTGAATCCCTTCTCTCAGCTGATGGGATCCTCACAGTTGCACAGCCAAGTAGACATTTCATTATCCCCATTTTACAGAGAGGGAAAGAGAGGCTCAGAACGAGGCCAGCCACATGGCAGATCACTTCTGGTCAGCTGGGGCCTGTTCTCAAGTTTCTCACATGGGTCTTTGTTATGTCCCCTCCTGTCCCATCCTCCACCGGTCTTCAGGTACATCCCAGAAGGCATGCAGTGCTCATGCGGGATCGACTACTACACACTCAAGCCGGAGGTCAACAACGAGTCCTTCGTCATCTACATGTTTGTGGTCCACTTCACCATCCCCATGATTGTCATATTCTTCTGCTATGGGCAGCTGGTCTTCACAGTCAAGGAGGTGAGGTCCCATGTTAGATGCTGGGGACATGCACATTAAATGGGTCTAGCCCAGCTCCTGTCCCAGAGTTGCCAGAGTCTGGACATCAGGCCTTGTGTCCCTGCAGGCGGCTGCCCAGCAGCAGGAGTCAGCCACCACCCAGAAGGCTGAGAAGGAAGTCACTCGCATGGTCATCATCATGGTCATCGCCTTCCTGATCTGTTGGTTGCCCTATGCTAGCGTGGCATTCTACATCTTCACCCACCAGGGCTCCAACTTCGGCCCCATCTTCATGACCCTGCCGGCATTCTTTGCCAAGTCCTCTTCTATCTACAACCCCGTCATCTATATCATGATGAACAAGCAGGTGCCACGTGGTGGGATGGGAGGGTCCAGGTCCCCCAAATCACAGGCACTGCCCACGGAGGACAAGCCACATCCTTCACTAGGCCTCAGTATTCCCATTCTTAGAAAGGATAAAATCCCAAACTCTTGGGTTAAATGAGATAATTTACAGATAGCCCTTGGCACACAGAAGGCATCATGGAATGTCATTAGTGACAAAGCCCCCTTGGGTTTGGTCCCTGGCATCTCTGGGGTGGAGTCTTACATGTTTAGTAAGTTCCCTCCAGAGAGCCATATTTGAGATGCGAGTGGTGGCTGAGGGCTGGTGTGAAAGGGGGCTGGAGGCAAATCTCACCAACCGTGCCAGTTTGCTACACACGCTTTGGGTGGACCCTGCCCCTGACTCATGCCCCTTGCCTTCCAGTTCCGGAACTGCATGCTCACCACACTCTGCTGCGGCAAGAACATCCTGGGTGACGATGAGGCCTCCACCACTGCCTCCAAGACGGAGACCAGCCAGGTGGCACCGGCCTAAGCCCTGCCAAGGACTCTGTGGCCGAATGTAGGAGTCTCCCATCCCCCACTCCCACCCCCAGGGACAGCTGCCCCACCAGGAGCCATGCTTGTTGGAACCAGGTCTCACAGGCTCCGTGAGTTAAAAAGAAAATTAATGAGAGAAAGATGAGGCTCCTCACTCAACAGGGATGGCCCGATCTGGAGTCCTGCATACCCCCCACCCCACAACTCATCTCTCAGGAACATAAGAACTCTTGCTGTCTGGAGAAGTGTCCCAGCTTAGGGATAAGTGTCTAGCACAGAGTGGGGCACACAGTAGGTGCTTAATAAATGCTAGATGAAGGGAGGAAGGAATGAATGGAGGAATGAATGAAGGGATGAATGGGCAGAGAGAGCATATGTATCTTCTCAAAACCACCTTAGCAGCAGCAGCATCTCCCTGGCTAATGACCTTTAGCAATTGTTTTCTTCCCTGGGCCTCACGTTCTTTCCCCAGAAAACAGGAATCCTGAATCCCTGGCCCTGGCACACAGGGCTGCTGTGAGGATGGAAGGAGGTGTGTGTGCATGCGTGAGTGCACGCGTGTGTGTGAAAATACTTTGTAAATGGCAAAGAACTGTACAGAGTGTAGGTAATTTTATTAATAATATCAATTAATGTAATTGATTAATTACTATGATCATCTCATCTTGATAGGGACCCTTTTGAGATTGGACAAGGCCCTAAGTATCCGGCCTCAGCAGGTTTTTAAAGATTAGCCAGGCGTTAGGGCCAGACCAGGCCTGGGGGTTGGGCCTCAGAGAGGAACAGTGGAGGGAATGCAGAATGCAGTCATCAGACCTGAAAAAACAACACTGGGGGGCTAGAGTCTGGGGCCAAGGCCCAGGGGTCCCCTTCCCAATGGGGTCTGTGAAGAGACAGGCCTTTCTCTCAGTTTCTGAAAACCACATGCTCTCCTGCCTGGCACATAGGCCACAGCATCTCTGAGCCAGTATGGAGCTTCTAGAAGCCATGCTCACCTGCCCACATTTAATAAAGAGCTGAGTCTCCAATGTCACCCTTTGTCTCAAAGAGCTTACAAAGAAAGAGTGGGCAATTCGGCTGGGCCCACCTGCCCAGGGGATGGTCACCGGTCCCAGATTCTAGCTCGTTTCCTGGGTGAGCCCGTCTTCAGCGGCTCCAGTCCATTCTCCATTCTGGAGAGTCCTTGCTGTGAAGCTGGCTAGAACTCGGGGGAGCTGAGCTGCCTCCTCCTTTTCATATAACCAGAGCCAGAAGCTCTAGCTCCCCCTCCAGCTCTGCCTGGAAACTAAGGTAAATTGGGGTATTAAAAGCTCAGCTCCAATGCTTGGTGTTAATAGTGGTGGTTTTTGTTACTCTCAAGCTCTTAATCTGCAGGATGGATTGAAACTGGTCCCTGACCCTGGGATGCCTGGATTGGGCAATCAGCAGAGCCTCCTGGGGGTGCAGGGTGGAGGGAGTCATCCTGGGAATGGGAGACGCCCCGACTTTGGAGTCACAGAGTTCCAGGTGACCTGTGAAATTACAAGCAAGTTTTGTCACCTCTCTGAGCAAAAGGGATTCTTAAAAATGGACCTTGAGGGGATTCGATGAGATTGCAGACTACTTGGCCAGCCCGCGTCCTGGCACACAGCAGACAGTGGGAGACTTTTGGCATTACTGTGGCATCAGCTCATGGCTGGCCTTGCTGGGCACCCCATCTGCAAGGAGAACAGGGTGGAGATATACCTCCCAAGAGTTACCCTCATCCTCCAGGGTGGGAAAGGCTGGCGGGAACCTAAGATGGAAGATCCTTAGTGCCATGGTGGGGCTGGGCAGGTGACAGGTGGGATCTCTAAAGTTGTCCCTCTTTACTCTGTCTCCCTGGTTGATGTCAGTCAGGATTCCTTTGGCTGCGAGTGACAGGAAATCCAACTCAACAGGGCTGAAACAAAAGGGAAACATTGTTGGCTCCCATAAACAAAGACCTTCAAGCACAACTGGATGCAGGTGCTCAGACGATGTTATCAGGCTTTTGTCTCCCCTTCTAGCTGTACTTTCCTCTGTGTTGGCTTCATGCACAGGCCAACTGTTTCCAAGAGGTAGCAGAACATCCACCCGCTGCTCCGGGCTCAGCAAGCCCTGCAGAAAGTGGGCTTCTCTTTCCCAGTGAGTTCCAGCAAAGGTCTCAAGTAGAGCTCTCATTGGCCAGGCTTGGGTCACCTGATTACCCCTAAGCCTATCACCAGGCTTGGATGGGGATTCATCCTCCGATTGGCCAGGCCTGGGTCACCTGATTGCCCCTGCAGCCCAAGATTTACCCCACAGACACTAAATGGTCTGAGAGTGGGGACAAAAAGAGCCCAGAGGAAACCCAGGGGTGGTGTTACCAGAAGGAGGAGGGCAGAAGGCAGGGTGGGCAGAACCGGCAGCAGCCCAGAGAGGGTAGACCAGGCCTCTGTCCCACACTAGGGACACAGGGAGGTTCCCATGGCTGGTCTTGCAGGTCTCATTCTCCATTTCAGAAGCTGTGTTGGGTCAGGCATGGTGGTGGGAGGGACAGTGGCATATCAGCTGCCTTGCCTTGCAGGCAGGTCTGTTCCCTTAGTCCCCCCACCCCAGTTCACTTATCCTGAGGAGTGCTATGTCTGTCTCAGCCTCACATCCAGAGAAAAAAAATTACTCCAACGTTCTGTGTTTTATTCTGGTAGAGAGGAAAGCTTCTTTACCTCCTTAATGTACACTGGATTTGAGAGCTACAGATGGGGCACTTGCCATATACCAGGTCGGACAATTAATGTCACAAGCTCATCCTGGAAGAAGTGCTGCCTACCTCATTGCTGAATATCACTACCGTCACCTTCAAAGCGCTCCCCTTGGGACGCTGTGCAACGATGCCACCCTTCAAAGCAATTTTGGAACTCTTTTTCTGGAATGGCCTTCAGAACTGTCATCGTACCCAAAATCTCACAATGAAGTTTGCAAACTTTCCACCATGTGCTTATGTTGACAGCCCTGTACAAACAGCTTGGTAAGGTGTCATAACCTTGGGTATGACAACAGCTCTGATGGCCATTCCAGAAAAAGTTTCCAAAATTGCTTTGAAAAGTGGACTAGGTGCTGGCATTGGTGCATAGCTTCCCAAGGGGAGAACTTTGGAGGTGACCGTAGTGATATTCAGCCATGATGTATATAGAACTTCTAGGATGAGTTTGTGAAATCAATTGTCTGACCTCATTAGGAAAGAGCTGCCGAGTTAGGCTGGGGAGAGAGAATTGCTCTTCTCATCTCCAGGCTCCAGGAGGCTGACAGGTTTATGAAACACCTGTTGTATACACTGGTCTCTCCACTCAACCCAATGTAAAGAAGCAGAACCGAGGCCAGGGTGAACCAGGGCATTAAAGAATGTCATGAGAGAATGGTCTCACGGTTTCTTGGTCAAGCCACTGTTATTTTAGAGTCATAACTGGTTTCTTAACTAACCATAGAGGGCTTCCAGGTTGTAGCCCAATGTCTGGACTCAGAAAGATCAAGCACAGGTCCTCTCTGAACTTTAGCTTCTTCCTGTTCCAAGACATGAAGGTAAAAAAGTTTTTGGCAGAACTTAAATTCCATACAGCACTCAGTAAAAGAGTCACATAAGTACACCAAGCTGCCTGTCCTCTCTCCAGCAGGCTGATCCTCGCAATTATAATTTCCCTGTAAAAAGGCAATTCTCTGGGAGAATTTTTAGATCACACAGCAGATTTTAGAACTTCTTCCCTCCAAATACAAACCTCTATCCTGGCACAGACCAGGAGCAGGGTTTCAGAGGAAGATCGTGGGAATGTTTGTGCTGCTGAGGCTTTTTCTATTTCTCAGTTCTTGGAAATGCCCCACCATGTGATCAAAACTGCTGCCCCCGTTTGCTCCAGCTTCCATGTGCCTCTTGGCTTCATCTCGGCTCCTGCTCTGGCATGGTTCCCACAGTTGGTTTTCAGGTCTCCTTGCATTCAGGCAAGCTGGGCTCTGACACTGGGACTTCCACAGCAATGGGTACTGAGCACCTACTGGGTGCCAGGCACTGTGTTGGACCCCAGGGATATCACCAGGAACAAGACAGATACAGCCCTGCTTGCCCTTATTCCCCCCACCCCCCTCCACTACCAGAGCTCAAGGGCTAGTGAAGGAGACAGTAAAGCAGAGTTGTAACTTGGGGTGCTGAATGCTCTCAGAGAGCAAGTCCAGGGGCTGCTGGCAACCAGAGGAAGGGCCCATCACCTGCTGAGGAGTTGGCGGGGGGGGGGGGTGCTTTTCCAAGGAAGTGATGTCTACACTGAGATAAAAAAGATAAGTGGGGCTCTTCCATGGAACAGCCTGAGGTGACCTCAGAAAATGGTTCATAATTCCTTTGACCCAGAGAATCCCACAAAATCATGTAAATCAAGAGGCTCAAATCTTCATGTTCACTTTAAGAACACATGTGGAACTGCCCAGGTCATCAAGGGTATGCATATCTGAAAAGGCACCAAATATCTAAAGGATGTCACATTACAGAAACAATATGTGCCATTCTGGCATTACAATGGTGGAGTTGGTAGGTGTGCCCAGGCCAAACAGTGGGGCTGGACACAGGTCTGGTGGCCCAGAAAGAGTGCAAATTTTTATTGCACATGTTTAAAGACGCAGAGAGTAATGCTGAGCTGAAGGGTTTAGATGTAGACCCTCTGGTCATTGAGCACATCCAGGGGAACAAAGCTCCCAAGATGTGGTGCAGGACTTAAAGAGCTCATGGGCAGATTAACCCTTACCTGAGCTCTTCCTGCCACATTGAAATGATCCTCACTGAAAAGGAGCAGATTGTTCCTAAACCAGAAGGGGAGGTCACACAGAAGAAAAAGATATCTCAGAAGAAACTGGAGAAACAAAAAGTTATGGCCCAGGACTAAATTCAAATAAATGTAATAAAAGTTAAAAAAAAAAAAAGAAAAAGAAAAGAGTGGGGAACAATTCAGAGAAGGTAGGTGGAGTAAAGAAGGGCTTTCTAGGCAGTGTATTGGTTAGCTTATGCTGTGTGACAAACAGCTCCAATAACGTATGACTTAAAACAACACAGCATGTATTGCAGCTCACAACTTTGTGGGTCATCTGGGCAGTTCTGCTGATCAAGACCAAGCTTGGTTAATCTCCACTGAGCTGATTCAAGCATGCTGGGTGACAGGGGTGACTGGGCTGTGAACCTCTCAGCATCCAGCAGACTAGCCAGGGCTTGTTCACATGGCAATGACATTGACATAACATCATTTCCACCATGTTCCATTGGTCCAAGCAAGCCATAAGGAATGTGAGAGAAGCTGCAAAGTTACATTGCAAATGGGCATGGATATGGGCAGGGGTAAAAAATATTGGGACCATTTTTGTATTAATATAATGCATATCCAAAGGAAACACAATGGGAAAAGCCCAGATCTCAGAAGCTAGTCCATTCCAAGAGCAACTATATGGCAGGGGTTTCAGGGGCAAGGAGCCTCCAAAAGCCAGACTGAAGAGGTCAAACATTCGCCCCCTGGGAAAATTCCCAAAATAAAGAGACTACCAAGAGAAAAATGCAAATCTGTTTTAAACCCATCCCCTCCAAATCCTATGCCCTGCTTAGAGGTAACCCCTCCTATTACGTTGGTATGAATCCTTTCAGACCTTCTGTGCCTTCACTACACACACACACACACACAGGCACGCACGCGTTCTATCTTCTTAGAAGTGGGGGTCATAGTCCTCAAATATATTGTCTCCTTCATTTTCACTGCTATATACTGCTCCACATGTGAATAGACCACACCATTTGTCTCTTCTCCACCTGATGAGCATTTAAGTTGTTTTGAAGTTTTGTTAAGATTGCCATGGGCATCCTTCTATATCAGCATAAGCGTTTCTCTGAGATTCATCTTAGAGTAACAAGGGTGAAATGTGACATGAGTCCATTTTTTTAGCTGTATTAGATGTTACTGGATTGTTTTTCTAAAGTGGCTACCGACTTACCCTCCTATCAGCCATGGATTTCTTCATGTCCTGGGCACTTAGCATTGATAGACATTTAAATATTTGTCATTCTACTAGGTGTGAAATACAACCTCATCCTTGTTGTAACCCACCTCATCATTTTCAATGGCTGCAGAGTATTCTACAATAAGGGAGTAATTTAACCAGACCCCAGGGATTCACTTCGAAGAAGGCTGATCAGATGTCTTGTTTTAAACAGGACAGAAAACAACGGTGCTGCCCCATTTCAAACGGTGCACACGGTCAGCCTCGTCTCACTGGGCTAAATTCAAGGTGTCAGTCGGTTGCCCAGATGGACCACTTGAAATGGGCAGGACCGTTGTTTTCTGGCTGGTTTAAAACGAGACGTCTGGTGAGCCCACTTTAACATTAGTTCTATTTAATTTTGTTTTCCAAATAGGAGAGAGGTGGAGTTGCTGGGCTCAAGGGAAAACCTTTCCAAAGTGGGTTGTCCCCAGTGTACACCCTGTCAGAAGCAGCAAGCGCGTCTGCATCCAGTTTCCTGCATCCTTGCCAACACTTTGTCTTCAATTTTTGTCATTTTAATGGGAAAAACTCATCATTGTTTCAATTTGAATTTTCCTGAGTGTTAAAGAGGGTGAGAATATTTTTCTGTGTTTATCAACCTTTTTGGTAAATTGCCCATTTATATTTTTTGTCCGTTTCCCCAGTGAACATTGTCCTTATTTGTAGAGATTTTTGCTAAGCAATTTCATTTTAAAATTGCTCTTTTATCCCTTAAAGATTTATTTCTTAAAAAAAAAAAAAAAAAAAAAAAAAAAAGGACGGTCGCAGGTTGACCTAGAGGTGTCTGCTCCATTCAAACCCCACTGACCACCCTCCAGTTGCTACTTCTTGAGAAACTGAGGTCAGCGGTGGCCAGGGAACAGGATGCCAGGGCAGTGGAATGAAAGGGCCTGTGTTGCCCCCTCTACTCCCCAGGTGTGCCCAACTCCCCATCAGCATCTCCAGCCCCTGGTGAGCAGAGGGTGCAGGAGGGACCCAGCATCTCAGCGCCCCCTCGTTTCAGCACAGGGGCTGAGACCCAGACAAGTCAAGCAGTTCTATCAAGGTCACACGGAATGGGTGGCTAAGCTGAGGTGTCAGCATGAAAGGCAGAGCTGCAGGCCCCAACCCGGCTCTCCCGCCCCAGCTCTCGGGCCCCAATCAGCAGCCCAGAGCCTTGCAGCCCAATCAGGAGCTAATTGGAGTCATAGGGCTAAGCTACTGGTATATAAGACCCGCAGGCAGGCCTAGCAGCCTCGTGTCTGTGTCTGCCTCTGCAATGGCTCCCGGGAGCTTGGCCTCCAGTGACAGTTCGACCTCCTCGACCTCCTTGGCCTCCTCCGTCTCCACAGTCTCCACATCTGGGTGGTCTGGGACTGAAAAGCCAGGTGAGCAAGGAGAGGCAGGTCCTCTCTCATCCCTGCAGGTTCCTTCCCTGGGAGTCAGGGACCCTTTCTCTTCCCACCCTCCTCCTCCTCTCCCAGCACTCGTCCTAGAGGCTGTTGGGTTCAACTGACCATTTGACCAAAGAGCTGATGCCAGAAGTGGCAGGGGCCAGGTAAGGCCTGAGGGCTGAGGCCGGCCCAGCTCAACGGAAGAGGGCAGAGCGGACCTCCCCAGCTGAATCCATTTCCTGTGGGGGTGGGCTGGCAGCCCAGCTGCAGCTGCCACTCCGCTCGCACGTTGGAAGGTTCCAGAGCGAGGGTTTAACACAGGGCAGGGCTTTGCATTTAGGGCTGCATCTCAATTTCCAATCAACAGAGTACCTCTGGGTTTCTCTGGATGTAGGATCCGCTGAGGGACACAGGCCCTGTTCATGCCCCGCAGTAACTCCTAGCCTGTGAGGCAAACCTGCCTCCTTAATAGATGCCATTTGATGATGTGCGTTAATGGTGTGAACCCAGAGGGCTGTAAGAGTCCAAAGGCTTCCCCAAACCCACTGGGGGAGGTCAGAGAAGACTTCTTAGAGCAAGTGACCTCAGGGGGATTAGCCTCACCCAGGGGACAGAGGGTGGGGTCTGAGTATTTGCAAAGGCCCCTTTGGAGGAGGGGCCTGGGTTCCAGGTGCCTCAGAAGCACTGGGCACAGCTGCTCACAGGGCTCGGGAATTCAGGGCAGGTGTTGAAAGCACAGGCTATCTGAGCCTTGAACTTTGAGTAAAAGCTGCCTGGGTGATCACAGAGAAGAAAGATGGCCCAGAAGGAACGGCGTGGACAAAGGCCCAGAGGTGGGAGTGCGGGCGGAGCATTTGGGAAGTTTCAAGTCTTCCTTCTAGCCGGGGAGAACAGCGGTGAGAGGCCGGCAGGGACCAGAGTGGGCCTCCGAGGCCTTGGTCAGCTGTGTCCATCTTTGTACTAAAGGCAGCAGGGAGGTGAGGGATGTGAGATGCAGTGAGGAGAATGGGTTGGAAGGGGAAAGAGGCAGAGGTATGGGGCTGGCGGCCTGTGGATGGAGAGGAAAGACCAGGAAGGAGGGAGAGAAGCAAGCCTACAGGAAGGGGTGGAATGGTAGAGGGGAGGGGAGGTCCAGGGTGTCCCCTGGGTTCTTGCTTGGGTGTCTGGGTAGGTGGGGGGGTGGGGGGGTGCCACTCCTGGGAGGGAGAAGATGGAGGACAGGTGTAGGGGAGGTGTGAGTTCTGGTCTGGACACTCTGGTATGCTGCAGGCATTGAATAACTACCAAATGACATGCTGAATCCAACTAGAGGATCTGGTGCGGGAGGAGACTTGGGGGTGGCTCTCTGGGACAGAACATGGTTTGAGGGAGCCAGGAGAGAGAGCTGTCACCCCAGGCCAGGCCCCAGGACCCCTCTGGAATGCCCATAATGCTGCAGCTGGGAGGGTTCAGACCTCCTTGGAGGCCCCCATCCCCACTGTACAGATGAGAAGACTGAAGCCCAGGGGGGAGGACCAAACTCCCGAGGTCCTGGGGGTGACTAACCCGGGCCACTCTGAAATGAATATCCCCTGACACTGGGCTCTTCCTGGCCAAGAGGCAGCAGAGGTCGAATTGGATTAAGTTCTTTACAATTTTGCTCAAGATCTAGAGTTTTTAGGGGTAAGTTTTCTGTTTGTAAAATGCATTTAAAAAAATACTTTAGCCAATTGATTCCTTTTATTTGTCTTTAATTTTTACAAGTTGATCAGAAATCAATACTTCTAATCACCATGTTTAAGTCAGGTTTCATATTTAAACCACTTTTATGCACCTTATGGTGATTGACAACTTCTCACGCTTTCTCCCACTCACCCCTTGATTCTATTCTCTTTTGTAACTTTAAAAATAACAGCTTAGGGAGTTCCCTGATGGTGTAGCGGCTTAAGGCTTCGGTGCTGGTGCTGTCAGCGCTGCGGCCTGGGTTCAATTCCCGGTCAGGGAGCTACCCACATACCAAAAAGCAAAAAAACAAAAACAAAAACAAAACAAAACAAAAAACCAGCTTATTGAGGTATCTCAATAATTCACATACCGTACAATTCACCCATTTAAAGTGTACAATGGCTTTTAGTATACTCACAGTCGTGTACCCATTTCCACAGTCAATTTTAGAAATATATTTTCATTTCTCTTGGGTATATACATAGGAGTAGATTTCTTTTGCAACTTTATCATGAAAACTTTCAAATACAAAAGCAGACAGAGTGGTGCAGTGACTCCTCTCCGCCCCTGCCTGGGTACCCATCATCCAACTCCAACAGCTATCGGCTTGTGGCTACTCTTACTTCATGCATGGGGCTATGCCAAGGCCGGTGCTGGAGCCTTCACTTCATCTGCAAATAGTCTTATTCTTAAAGAGTGAGACCCTCTTACAAAATAACTGCAACACCATTAGCATTTCCAAAACAATATCATCCCTAATATGATCAAATATTTCCAGTGTTCACATTTATCTAGTTGCCTTTTTTCCCAGTTGGCTTGTTCAAATCATGTTCTGAATCTTGAGCAAGGACCCCACTTTGCATTTGGTTGAAAGGTCTCTCCAGAACCTTTTATCTCCAGGGACTAACCCTGCTTTGTCTTTGCCTCCTTGTTTATTTGTAGAAGAAACAAGGACTGCATGTCCTGGAGAGGTCCTTGCAGTCTGGGTTTCGCTGATTCCATTCCTGTGGCCCTTTCACAAGAACCCCTGGATTCTCTGTAAACTGGTAGTTAGATCTAGACAACTGACCTGAATTGGGGTTGTTTGTTTAAAAGGACTATTTAATTCTTTCAGTGAACCTTCATGGAGTGCCTGGTGTGTGTCCAGCCCCACGCCTGGCACTAGGAATCAATGGCCGGCCAAGCAGCGTGCCCTGCCCTTGGGCTGTTTGCAGGCCAGCGGTCAGTGGCACCGACTGGGGTGTATTTGATTCCCCCAGGCCCTTTGCTCACCCACCGTGTGACCTGGCCGGTGCCTAGTATGTGCTTCGCCCAGCATGTTTTGTTGTCAGTTGGGCCTGAGGGTGAATGGGCTCTGGGTGATGTCCTGCTGTCCATCTGCAGACCCAAACCACAGAGGTATCCCAGTGCGCCGCCACCCCCCTGTGCTGCGCATGGTGCTGGAGGCACTGCAGGCGGGCGAGCAGCGCCGCGGGACCTCAGTGGTGGCCATCAAGGTTTACATCCTGCAGAAGTACCCCATGGTGGATGCCATCCGGCTCAAGTACCTGCTGAAGCGGGCCCTGGACACTGGCATGCAACGCGGCCTCCTCATCAGGCCCGCCAACTCCAAGGCCAAGGGGGCCACTGGCAGCTTCAAAGTGAGCCTGCTGGGGCTTGGGTGTGGGGGTGGGAGGCAGGCAGAAGGGAGACTCTGCCCCAGGGTTTGAACTTCAGTTCCAGCTCTCTCTCCCTGGCCTCTGTGTGCTGTTCCTGCTGGAAGGCCTTTCTCCCCATCTTCTCTTCTTGCTCCTCTTGTGTCTTCTCGGAAGTGCCTTCTCTCCTCCAAGAAGGCTGGTGTGTGTGCCCCATCTGAGCCCCCACACAGCTCTGGTCATTCTGCTGTGCTCACCTTCATCCCTGTGGGGTGTGTTTCCTTCTGCCTGCAGCACCTCCTAGAATTCCTCACCACAGACGAGGCAGCCAAAACTTGGGATCTGCAAGCTCACACACTTGGGGTTTGTTCCCCATGAGCTCTGGCTCCAAACCAGGGCTGGCACTTCCCTGAGCCACCACATCCTCCTCTTTCAAAGGGGAAGGTCCCACGAGGGGACTTTTCAGAGACACCCAGAGCGGAGGGCAGATGTAGCACAAAACTGAACCCCAGCATTGTGACTGCTGGCTGCCATCAGGGAAATCTCATGGACCCAGACATGGGGTCTTGTCACTGCTGTGCCCCAGCAAGTAGCAGTTGCTCTGACAGTTGTCATAGAACGTGGTGGAACATTCTCAACCTATCATGTGGTAACTGGTGGCTGAGCATAGGAAGTCCCACCCTCATAGAGCTCCTGGGTATGGGTCAGATCTTGGACCCAAGCCATGGCAAGGCACGGTGCATAGAGTATAGTGAAGGAGAATAAGAGTGGGGCACTGGGGCGGGGGGGCGGGGTGCTAGGTTAGGCTGCAGATCCTGGGAGCCAGTTAGGAAGGTGGGCTGGAGGGATGGGAGGCAGGGAACCGGTCCCAGGGCCCCACGGAGTTAGGGCATCTCAGTGTTAGGTGTGTGTGCTGGGAGTGAGGGTTATTTCTGGTCTGGGTGGGAACTGGGGAGCCCTGAGGGCTCAGGAGCAGGGGAACAAACAACATCAGAGGTCATTTCTACAAGAGCAGGGACCATGGGGTTGCCACGGGCCCTCGCATCCCCCTGACGCTCACACCCTCCCTGATGGCTCCATTTTAAAGACAAGAAGACTGAGGCCAGTGGGGACACGAGACTTTGCCAAGTTGCACAGACGGGGAGGGCTAGAAGAAGTTGTGAACTCTGGGCCATTTGACCTTAAACTCCATGTTCCACCAGTGGCCATGAAAGACAGGGCAGTGAGGCTGGACAGTTGGAGGTGTGAGTTGGGATGAACGTTGCAGGGGAGAGGGAAGAGGAGTCAGAGCCACAGTCCATGGGGAGGTGTGGGCAAGGAGGATGCCAAAGGAGGGTCACAGGTTAGCCGTTCAGGAGACCGGGTCAGAACTCACAGTGAGCACCATTTTCTCCCAGAAGCCTGGCGTTGAGGCTTCCAGATGCAGGGGTTTTGGAGGTGTGCCTGTGCCCTCAGGAAGCAGGAAGAGCAGCTTGGGGCAGTCTGGGGGAGGCTGCCCTAAATGGCAACAGCTCTCCCTTGAAGTGCAATGAAAGGATTGCATGCATGACTGGGTGCAGGCATTTGGGAGGTGGTCGTGTGTCTTCTCATGCCCTTGGCCACCTCCTTCGTGCTCCTTTTTGAATGGAGCCGCCTTCTTGGGCCTTATGCAGCAGAGGGCTTGAGAGACCCAGAACTTCGGCTCTCAGTCCCACCCCATCCTCTCCTCCTCCAGTTAGTTCCCAAGTACAAAAAAAGAGTCCAGTCCAGGAAGATGGCCACTGTGACTGCTGCCGGGAGACCTGTTGAGGCCAAGGCACAGGTCCCCAAGAAAAGTGACCAGACCAAAGACAATGAGGCCAGAGTGGGCAAGGCCAAGAAGGCTCCTCGACAGCCAGACAATGCCACAAATGCCCCTCCTGGTGCCAGTGGGCCCCATGGGAAGTCAAAAGTCAAAGGCAGAAGGAACAGCCCAGGTAGGTTTGTGAGAGGAGAGAGAAGGGCATGGGCAGCCACTGGATGTGAGGTGGGGTGGAAGGGTTGGCTCGGGGGGTGAGGGTAGATGTTATTATGTGGTAAATGTGCCCTGAGCATTAGACTTGACCTGGAGAGAGACAGAACTCATGGTAGCTTGTGTGTGTGTGTGTGGGGGTGTGGAGAGGAAGAGTGTGATTCATCTCTCAGAGGGGTCAGGGAAAGTTTCCTGGCGGAGGTGTCCCAGGCGGGAGAGCAGCCTGTGCAAAGGCCTGGAGGCGTGAAGAAGGTGGAACTTTTGAGAAAGTGCAAATAGTTCCGTGTGCGTGTTGTGGGAGGGAGAAGTGGTGGATGTGAACAGCAGCCCAGAGTCTGGACTTTATCTGGAGGACAGTAAGGGGCTTTGGAAGGATCCTGATCAGGGACCAGCTGGGGTCTGAGATACCTTTTTAAATGTATCTGGCTCCCATGAGGAAGATGTGCTAAAGACTAGAGGCTGATAAATCTGGTGGGGGCCTTTGTTGTGGGTAGGCGCAGAGCAGGGGGTCTGCGCTGGTGCTTGACTTGGAGTGAGGGATGGTTGCTCATGGCCCGGTTAGTTCTCCAGTTGTCTCATGATGAAAATAGTGTTATCCCCAGTTTGCAGACGAAGGCACCCAGGTTTGTAGGCTAAACAACTTGTCCCAGGTCACCTAGCCTAGATATGTCAGAGTGAGGATGGGGCCTGGGCAGGATTGGGGCTGCAGAGCCCCTGAAACTTCCTGCCCACCAGACGCTCTTCCTGAAAGGGGGGGTGGTCATTCCCACACGCCCTCCCCCAACTTCCAGCAGATGCCAAGGCTCACAGGAAAGCCAAAGCTGGGAGTCAGAGTTCAAAGCCCACAGTCACCAAGGTAGGTGCCTGCTTGATTTCCCTGGTCTGGGCCTCCACCCTGTACAGGCTAGAGCTCAGGGGTCCCCCACCCAGCCCCTGGAGGGGTCAGCTGGGGAAGGGGGCATTTATTTTCCTAGAAAGCACAATTCACTTTCTCCTCCTCTCCGGCCTGCCAGCACCCTGAGGATCACCATTCCCATCTTACAGATAAGAGACTGAGGCTTAGAGAGGTGAGGTCACCTGTCTAAAAGCCACTCAGAGCTGGGAGTTCATACTCTCATGGGCTCCAAGCGGTGTGCCCCACCCTACCCCGCTCTGTCACCTTGCTTGGCTTTCTTATAGGGCAAGAATAGAGTTGCTTCCCCAGCCAAAAAGAAGATGGAAAACAAGGCCCCTAAAGAGGCTGCTGCCCAGGGGGCCAGGGAAGGGGCGAAAGCCAAGGCTGCTGCTGCTCCTAAGGGCAGTGGGTCCAAGACAGTGCCTGTACCACTGACCAGGAAGACAGAGGTCCCCAAGGGCCCGAAAAAGCCTGCCATGCCCACCAAGGCCTCATCATTCAAAGGACCCAAGAAGGCCGAAGCCAAGAGCTAGAGGCGGGGTGGAGAGAGACTTAAGATTCCTTTGGTGTTTTTATTTCCCCACAAACCATCACTCTATTTATTTCACTGTAATCTATTTATCAATAAAGATTTTTCTTTTTGTCTCACAGATTGGTGTGGGAGGAGTTGAGGTGCAAAATTTTGATCGTTGGGGCCAGGGCCCAGTCAGAAGTTCCCGCCCTGAGGGAGACGGTGCACAGTGTAAAGGGCTGGTGCAGGGATCCAAGGGCACAGGGGAGGAGTTTAACCCAGTGGAGATCGAGGACTGATCCTTACAGGAGGCAGTTTTTGTCTTGCAGGATGAGCAAGAGTTGCCAGACAGATGAGGGGACCAGCGTTGCAGGCAGAGGGCCCAGCATGCGGCGTGGTGGGAAAGGGGAATTTGTGGCTTTGGGCGGAGCATGTGGGGAGCCCCTGGGCCATGGGGGATAGGGCAGGAAGGTGAGGAGGGGCAGACTAGAGAAGGCACACTTTCTCTCGGAGGCAGTGAGGAGCCAGGGAGGGTTACAGGCAGGGAAGACTGCTGTGGTGTGTGTTTAGAAAGAGCCCTTTGGGTAGGGGAGATTGGAGGAGCTGAGAGGAGTCAGCATTCCACAACTAGTTCCTGAGCATGAATGACTGTGGGCCTTTCTCTAATCAACAGAGGAAAGAGAAAGTTCCAAGGCTCCAGGCCCGTGAGGACAGTGCGTGGCAGTGTCCAGCTGCAGGCAGGTCACTGTGGCCAGGAGGGATGGGATGTGAAGCCTGGGGTGCCTTAAAACACGTCCAAGGGAGTTCCCTGATGGTGTAGCGGCTTAAGGCTTAGGCCCTGGCGCTGTCAGTGCTGCGGCCTGGGTTCGATTCCCAGCCAGTGGAGCTACCCACATACCAAAAAGCAAAAAAAAAAAAAAAACACGTCCGAGACACTCTCCCCATGGAGCCCAGATTCCTACCCCTTGAATCGGGGCTCTGTGATTGCTTGACCAACAGAATACAGTAGGCCCAGACCTCATGAGACTGGCAGCTTTTACTTCGAGAGAGAGAAAGAGACAGAGACAGAGCTTGTTCTCTATATCTATGGGTCTGTTTTTGTTTTGCTTTTCCATTTATTTTTTCAAATTCCACATATAAGTGAAATCATACAGTATTTGCGTTTCTCTGACTTATTTCATTTAGCATAATACCCTTTAGGGCCATCCATGTTGTCACAATGGCAGGACTTCATTTTTATTGCTGAATAATATTCCATTGTATATGTATACGATGTCTCTTTTATCCGTTCATCTACAAATGGACAACTAGGCTGCTTCCATATCTTGGCTACTGTAAAATGCTGCAGAGAATATAGGGGTGCATATATGCTTTTGAATTAATGTTTTTGTTTTCTTCAGATAAATACCCAGAAGAGAAACTACTGGGTTATACAGCAGCTCTATTTTTAATTTTTTGAGGACCTTCTATACTGTTTTCCATAATGACTGCACCAACTTACAATCCACTAAGAGTGCATCCTCACCATTCTCCATGTCCTCACCAACACTTGTTTGTTGATTTATTGGTGATGGCCATTCTGATAGGTACGAGGTGATAGCTCATGGTTTTAATTTGCATTTCCGTGATGATTAGTGATGTTGAATATCTTTTCATATGTCTGTTGGACATCTGAATGTCCTCTTTGTGCTTGCTTCGGCAGCACATATACTAAAATTGAATGTCCTCTTTGCAGAAATGTCTATTCAGGTCCTCTGCCCATTTTTTTATTAGATTGTTTTTTGGTGTTAAGTTGTATGAGTTCTTAATGTAGTTTGGATATTTACCCCTTATCAATGTATCACTTTTGAATATTTTCTCCCATTCAGTATCTTTACATTTTGTTAATTGTTTCCTTTTCTGTACAAAAACTTTTTAGTTTGATGTAGTCCCATTGGTTTATTTTTTCTGCTGCTACCTTTGCGCAAGGAGACATACCCGAAAAGATACTGCTAAGAATGATGTCAAAGAGTTTACTGCCTATGTTTTCCTCTAGGAGTTTTATATTTCCTGATCTTACATATAAGTCTTTAATCCATTTTGAGTTTGTTTGTATATAGTGTGAGAAAGTGGTTCAATTTTATTTTTTTGTATGTATTTGTCTAGTTTTCCCAACACCACTTATTGAAGAGGCTCTTTACTTCATTGTATATTGTTGTCTTCTTTTTGTCATAGGTTACTGGATCATATATGCAAGGATTTATTTCTGGGCTCTCTATTCCATTGCTCTCTATGTCTATCTGTATGCCAGTACCATGCTGTTTTGATTATTATAGCTTTGAAGTATAGTTTGCTATTGGGGAGCATGATACCTCCCACTTTGTTCTTTCTCAAGATGTCTTTAGCTATTTGGGGTCTTTTGTGGTTACATATAAATTTTAGGATTATTAATAGTTGTTCTAATTCTAAGAAGAATGCCAGTGGCATTTTAGTAGGAATTGCATTGAATGTGTATACTGCTTTAGGTAGTAAGAACATTTTAACAGTATCAATGTTTCCAATCCATGAACAAGGTCTACTCTTCCATCTATTTATATCTTCTTCAATTTCTTTCTCAGTGTCTTATAGTTTCCACAGTATATGTCTTTCACCTCTTTGATTAAATTTATTCCTAGGTATTTTATGCTTTTTGATGCAATTGTAAATTGGATTATTTTATTGATTTCTGATTCTGAGCATTCATTATTGATTGATACTATCGTGTCATTTCCACTATATTCTATTTGATCATTCACAACAGATTTTATATATTGATTCTGTATCCTACAACTTAACTGAATTCATTTAACAGTTTTTTGGTGGAGTCCTCAGGGTTTTCTATATATAGTATCATGTCATCTGCAAATAAATGAGAGCTTTACTTCTTCCTTCCTGATTTGAATATCTTTTATTTCTTTTTCTTATCTGATTACTTCTAATACTGTATTGGTAGGAAAAGGTAATAGTGAGGACCCTTGTCTTTTCTTAGAGGAAAAGGTTTTTGCTGTTGAGTATATTAGCTGTGGCTTTATTATATACAGCCTTTATTAGATATGTTTCTAGATGTGTTTTTTCATTATTCACTTTGCTGAAAGTTTTTATCATAAAAGGATATTGAATTTTGTTGAAATTCTCCCTAACTTCCTTGATTCCACTCTCAAGTTTAGCGAGTATCCTTATGACTTATGACTGTTTCTTTGAATTCTTTATCAGGTAAATTACTTATCTCCATTTCCTTAGGTTCCCCCCATACACACACCCTGGGGGTTTTTCTTGTTCCTTCATTTGAGAGAGATTTGGTTTGACTTTCTATGTTTGCTTATATAAATTAGACAAAATAGGTATGTCTCCCAGTCTTGAAAAAGTGGTCTTACATAGAAGCAGCCTCTGCATAGGCTGTGTGTGCCCATTGTGCTGGGTGGTTTTGGCAGGCTGGTAGGAGCTGAGCAGATGCCAAGGTCATCCAGGGTGCTGGCCTAGCGAGCTGGAGCAGCTTTAGTTGGGGAGGCCAATTGTGTGCAGTAAAGCCCTGCTGATCCTGCTTGCTTCTTTTGTTTGGAGTGGCAATGGACTTGGGTGATGTGTCTAGAAATGTGCCTCAGCGACCTTGCAGGTAGACCAGAGCCCGCACAGGCCCTATGGAGGTAGAATGAGATGTAATAAGTGGTGTATCTCCAGGCCCAGAAATCCTGCCGTTTCCAGATAGCTCCTGTAGCTCCCCAACCTTCTTACCACAGTCTCTCTGGTTGTGGTATAGAAATTAGGTCGTTTTGGGAAGCCAGAGCTGGGCAGATGCTTCTGGCGCCTGGGGCACTGGCTCACCAGGCAGGTGTGGCGCCTGGCAGGGAGGCCAGGGGGTGTGTGGTAATGTCTTGTTGTTCCTGCTTGCTCCTTTTGTTCAGAAGCAAAAGGCTCCAGGCAATGTGGCTGGGAGCTCACCTGGTGATCCTGCAGGTAGAATAGCTACCTGAATAGCTTTCACCTCCCTATCTATGGAAGTGGAGGAGGATGTAAACAATGGTGCTCACCAGCTCCCTCACCCGGAGGGAGGGAGAGTTCCCACAGCTCCTGGAGTGCTCCTCAGCTTCCCAGCCTTCTCTTGTTTGTTGTTCAGCTGTTCATGAAGCCCTCAGTTGTCTTGCAGGTGTAATTGTTCTCTGTAACTTGTTTGTTAGTGTTTGCTCATGGAAAGGGGTGAGTTTAGTGTCCTTTTATGCTGCCACCATCTTGGACCTCCTTGAATGAGTGGGTGTTTTTGACACTTGCTCTTAGGACTCAGGTATGAGGCTGTGGGGAAGCCTAAACAGCTGGTGGAGAGGAACAAATACACCCCAATTTTCAACCCCTGCTGAGCTCCCTGATGAGCCAGCACCAAATTGCCAACGACAGGAGTGTGCCGTCTTGGACTTGAATCTTCTAGCTCTAGAAGAGCTACCCCCGCTGACACCACTGGAACAGGGATAAGCCTTCCCTGTCAAGCCCTGCCCACTCACAGATGCATGAGCAACGTAAGTCATTGCTGTTTTAAGCCACTGAGTATTGGGGTGGTTTGTTACACAGCAGCAGACAACCATAACAAGGGCTACAAGGTAGACAAGGGCTAGATCCTGAAGGGCCCTATGAGCCAGGCTAAGAACTTTGGGTTTTGTTTTCATTGTAATAAGGAGACTTTAGAGGACAGTGATCAGCAGCGTGACAACAGGGCAGCAGCAGGTGGCGAGTGAAGAGGCCCCTGCAATGGTTCTCCTCAGTGGGGGAGGATGGCTATGGAGCAAGGGGTTTGAAGTGGTGGAATCTGGGTAGGTAGATGTTGAAGGAGGGTAGATGGGATTTGCTGAGGGGTTGGATGTAGAATGGGGTCAATGATTAATCTACAGTTTGAGGTCTTCACAGCTAGGTGACTGCATGGCGACCATTTCTGAGGTGAGGGCTCAGCTTGGTTGGGAGGCTGCTGAGAGGCAGTCCAGAGGAGGGGTGACAGCTAAGCCAGAGAGGAGGCAGACGAGGACAGGGTGAATTTGAAGGCAGTCAGAGGTAAACTGGACGGGACTTAGGAAGGAAGCAGATGGGGCACAAAGGAAAACTGGGGCAGCCCAGCATGGGGTATCAGACTGTTCCAGTCCTTCCCCTGCTACCTCTACTCCACCTACTCCTCCCCAAATTCTGCATAAGGCTTTGTCTAGCTGTGCTGACAGCTTCCTTGGCGTGTCTGTAACATGGCTGCCAGCAGGGCCCCGAGGGGCACCATGAGCAGATGGCAGGGGACTGAGCTAGTGCTTCCCCAGGTGGGGGGCGGTGTCTGGTGCTGTCTCTGCTCCTTTTCATGACTTGGCCAGGTGCTGTGGGAGGCACCTAGGAAGGGTCTGGGACGGCATCTCGCCTGCAGGAGATGGGGGCAGTCCAGTACCCCTGAACTGGAAGTAAGTGGACAGTATCTGGCACCCAGGAGACTTGGGCAAGTCTCCTCTGCTGTGTGAGGACACCGTGCCAAAGGCCCCCACTTCCTGTGACCCGCACAGAGGGAAGGGACTCCAGGAGCTACAAGGCAAGTCTTCAGGGCCCCAGACAAAGACTGCGGGTGGTTCACAGAAGTTGGCCACCTTCTGTGCTGAGAAATGACCCTGGAAACTAGAGATTTCTTCCATCTGCAAATGCATTTCTAAACTTCAAGAAGGAATTGCATGTTAATCAGGCATTAAAACCGGCTGTGGAATACTTAATGACATAGAAAGATGTTACTGACATATTGTCACATGGAGGAAAAGGCAGGTTACAAAATGGTGTGTACACCCTGATCCTGAATTTTACTCCTGAGCCCCCAACCCAGGCAAGCACACGACTTGAAACACCATTCTCTGAGGTATTAACCATGGGTGGGTTAGGGTATTTTCTTTATGCTTTTTGTACTTCCTGACATTTCTGCAGGAATATGTATTTATTTTAGAATCACACGGAAAAACAAGTTCTTATCAAATGTGTCAATAACTTAAATTAGAAAATCTGCTGCTTAATAAGAAGGAATCAGTGCTCAGAATAGAAAATTTGAGAAGATAAAGAATCTACCAAGAAGCCACGACAGGAAAAGGCTATTTTTAAAGTTAAATATTGTTTACTTTTCTCACTTTTTGTCCTCATTAATTTTATAACTGGTTATTTGTGGGATTTTGTTTAAATAGCATGAATTTTTCTGTCAAATTCATCCCTTGATAAATGTGTGTGCTCCTTTTTCCTTCATAAAGGGACACAACTACCTTGAGTTGCTTCTAATTTGGAAGTGGCTTTGTTTACGAATGCCCTTTGCCGGAGGGTCAGGGGTGAACCTCACCCCCAGAGCCAGCTGCGTAGGTTGGGGGTGGGGGCTGTGGGCCTGGCGGGGGGGGGTGGGTGTGTCTCTGGGTATTTGCTGACCTTGAGTCAGGTTAACCATCCTCATGGGCTGTGGTGAGAACAGCCGGCCTTACTAGGAACGCCCAGGGTTACCCTGACCTTGGGGAAACTGCCCATTTCCTCATTTAAAAAATGGGGTTAATGATACATACTTGTCAAGATAAAAAATTCAGAGTGAGTATAAATGTAAGCTCTCTTTCCAGGGTGCTTACCCTTGATCTCCCCACACATCCTGGGGGCTGCTGTGGAGACTGTGGCCCAGACGCCCTGGCTGGTGGCCCTGGCTGTGTGACCCGGGAAAATTCCTCACGCTGCTGAGTAAGTTTCTACAGCTGTAAAATGGGGACAACAGTATGTTCCTCGCAGGCTTGCTAGGTCAGTGGGTTCGGGCAGGGCCTGCCCAGGAGTAGCAGCTGTGATCTCTTCCTGGCGGTCACAGGGGCGCCCTCAGAGCCCAGGGAACGTCAGGTGTAGGCCGGGCCCACGGCAAGCAGGCGGCTACCCCACTGAACCCCGCTGACAAGCTTCTCAGAAGGCCCAGGCAGGTTCTGAGCTGGGCTCCCCTCCCTCCTGCTACACGCACTGCTTCTCCTTGTCCGTCTCAGGATAAAGGCTGGAGCCCACAGCAGGTTTTCCCATCAGGTTTTTATTATAAAGAAGTTTCCAGAGGGTCCCAGCCACCCCTTCCAGCCCGGCCCCCGAGGCTCCGAGCCAGACCCTGTGCTGGCTGGGTCTGCTGCAGGGGGCCGGGTCAGCCGGAGGGTCACCTGTGACAGGAACAGAATGGGTGATTTTCTCAGGGTGTCGAGGGGGGGGGGTCTCTGCCAGCGCTGCCTGTCCTCTGGAACAGTTATTTCCAGTGTTGCATGGGGAGCCCCCCGGTTCCCCTCCCCAGGTCCTCTGCACAAGCGGCAGCTGTTCACAGTTGGCGCGTGATACGTTTAATATATAAAAGCTTTCTTAAAAAAACAACAAAAAGTGGTGCTATCTTTAGAACACTTCCAGCAAGATCAAGTAGCCCAGCTACAGCCTTGGTGCAACGTAGTCCCTCTCCTCCCCTCAAGACCAGGATTGCCCAGCACCTGACCCCTTGTCCTCTATCCTCCCCAGCTCTGGGCAGTGGGCACTGCCCACACCACCAGCAGCCACTTGAGTGACCAAAGGCTGACGCTGCTTGAAACCGTGTGCACCCAGGGTCCTCTCCAGGTGAGAGGAGGCAGAGACAACGTTCGGTGGTGGAAGCAGAAACCAGGTGAGGGCTGGTTCGGGGAGGCGTCGGAATGGATGAGGTAGTGTTTCCCGCTGTGGCCAGGCGGCCTCTTCTCTGTTCCTCTGTTGGGTGCGTCGGGCCGGGCTCTTAGCAGCTGGCTGTGACAGAGCGAGTAGGGGCACCATCCAGGCAGCACTGGTGGACAGTGGGAGCCTTACCGGAGACTGGCTGTGGCATGCCAGCCTCTGTCCCAAAGGCTGGATCTCGGGGCAGGGGGGAGGGGACAGAATGCCAAGGGGCCAGGGCTCCTCTGCCTGGCTCAGAGAGGCTCCTCGTTCCCCCTCTCCCAAAGCTGACTTTGCTTAGTCATTACCCAGCCAGAGTTACAGGCACCGGGGACCAAATGAAGCCGAGGGCCGGGCGCCCCGTGCCTCCCCAGCACCACGTCCCGCAGGCTCAGGCCTCACTGTAGCACTCGTAGATGTTGTCCTCCATCAGGGCCACCACCTGCTCAAACTTGTGCTGTAACTGGGTCCTCCGGGCCGTGGGGTTTGCCTCCAGGGCAGTCATGATCTGAGGAGGAAGCAGAGGGGCAGTTGGATCACAGTCCTGGGCCCTAGTGGCCCCCCACCCTCTACAGATTTGGGGGGAGAATACCCTGCCTGGATTTTCACTGCAAACATCCTCTGAGGTGCATAATGAAATGGGAACCTCTCCCTGGGTTTTCCTCAGCAGAGTGGTGGTGAGCACGGCTGAATGTGGGGGGAGGGGTGCCTCCCACTGGGGGTACCCACCTGTGGGCGATACCGCTTGGCATATTTATAAATCTCTGCCATGGCCACATTGGTGTTGAACTCATTCTGGTATTTCTATAAGGAAAGAGGAGGGGTGGTTAATCTAAGCGTCAGACCCAGGACCCAGCTCAGACCTAACACTTACTTACAAACCCACAGCCCCTCACTGGACAGCCAAGTCCTACACCCCCCACCTGGCCATACCCGCGACTCCTCGGCCAGGTGTGCGTTCATCTCCTGCTCGCTGAGTGGCGTCATGTCGTGGATCTGCTTGTAGTAGCGCTGCACGATTTTCCGGTACTCAGGGATCTCCTTGGCGTAGAGGAGCTTGTTGGTTGGTGAATCCTGGGTAGAGAGGGGTGAGGGAATAAGAGATGGGACTGATCTGTCTTTTTCTGGATGGGCCCTGGTCTCTAACGGCCGGACACCAACCAGGGGGCTCCTAAGCCCCTCCCTCTGCTGCCCTTTTAACATTGAGCCCCGGTCCCATTCTCCATGGAACTGAAAGGGGACATCTTCAGGGGGAAAAGTGAGCAGGCTTTGTGCCAGCCCTTTGTCACACGCAGGCTTTTTTGTTTACATCCTTGCTTAGGGTTATGGGTCTTGGTGGCTAAGATTTCTGGAAGCCTGATTGCTGGCTCAGTGGAATATTTCCCACCACATGTTTCCAATGCCCGAAAGTGAAATGTGCCAAGTACACTCCCAGTTCTTTGTCTGTCACAGGCACCCTGCCTTCCGAGAGAGTGTGGAGAAGAGAGGGCATTTTCTACCTCTCGGGGCCTGCCTCTGGAGGTCATGGGCTGAATGCGGGGCCATGTACCCACCATCCTGCCCGGTCTCATTACACCATCTCCTTAATGCTCACAGCAACCAGCGCTCTCTCCTCTCCACCCTCTGAAGACTGCTGGGCCCTCTCCCTGCAGAAAGATGCTTCAGGGAGCTCCCTCCTGCATGTACCTCACAGGTCTTGGTCACCTGTTTCCCCTCAGCCCACCCCTTCAACTCAGTGCCCATGCAGATGGCTCCTGACCATCAGGAGTGCTGCCTGGAGCCTGGTTGATTCTCAGATGATGTTCTGCCTGACCAGACAGCTTTCCCACATTCACACTGGCTTCCCAGGACTGGCTCTATGACCTAAATGCTGGGAGCTGGTACTGGGCACTCCTGAGGCAGGTGCACCTGGTCTGCAGTGATGCACAGTTTCTGCCTGTAGGCACTAGTGTGTGGGAATCTCTCCCTGTAGGAATGTCCCCATTCATCCCACATTCCCCAGACCAGAGCTCCTGCAGTTCCCCTCCCAGAAGAGATCTGTCCCACCATCGGCAGCTGACCTTGCCCAGCTGAAGGTCAGAGATGGAGCAGGCGTCAATGAAGGCCTGTGCGATGACAGAGAGGCAGGCGTCGATATGGTCCGTCTTGTCGATGTCAAAGACAAACTGGGGGTTTTTTAGAATGTTGACCCAAAACCGAAGAGGAAGGCTGTGGGATGGGGGCAAGACAGGCAGTGTGAGCCCACCCTGAGGGTGGGGCAGCCAGGGCCAAGAGGACAGCTGGCTTTAACCCTCAAAGTCAATGGAACCTCTGGAAACTTCTGTTTGCTCATCCATAGATGAGGCTGATGACCATCCCTGCTGACTGGGGCAGCAGAGGGGCTAGGAGCCAAGTTTCCTGCATGGAGTGGGGCAGGAGGCTGAGGCAAGGGTTGCAGGCCTGGCTGGAGCACAGGGAACTGAGTCCACCCTCACTGCCCACCCCCACCCACCACAGAGCCTCCTGCAGGAACCTCAAGCTCCATTCTGGTTCTCATTAGAAGCACCCACACCCCACGGATCCTCCCTCAGTCTTGCACGGCAGCAGGAAGTCTGCTATTCACTGGGCAGCTGGCAAAGGCTCAAGGAGGCCGTGGCCTTGGCCTCAGAAGGCCAGAAGGTTGGTAACATCCCTGGCTCTGGGGTGACTTGGCAGTCCAGGGCTTAGGGACTCCCAGAGCTGAGAAGTCCCTGCAACTGCACGGAAACTTCTGGGTCTGTGGTGTGGTTTCTAAGGGCCAGGCTGAAGTTTATAACATCTTGTTAGGTTTTTGGGAGTCACAGATCCCAAGATATGCCTCAAAGGAAGGCTACAAACTGGGTACTGGGAGTCAGACCACATGGCTTTGATCCTGGATCTGCCATGGCAAGGGCTGCGTGATCTTGGGCAGGCACGTCTCGTGAGCCTCAGTGTTCTGTCACAGGAAGCTGACAGTGGCTTCCTGAGATGAGTGGAGGGAGGCGGGTGGGCAACACTGCTGCACGCAGGAAACCTGGCTCCTAGCCACTCTGCCACCCCAGTCAGCAGGGAAGGCTTCTAGTTAATTCTTGTAATTTAGATTACTACTACAGCCCTGGAGTTATAGCTGGGGGGAAACTTAAAACAGAGAGGTTAAGTCACTTACCCAAGATCACACAGCAGAGTAGGGACTGAACCCCCACACTACTGCTTCCCCTACTGATACAGGGAAGCTGCACAGCCCTCCCCACCTATGCACCACCCACCTGTTGGTCTTCCAGATGTGAAGGGTGTCAGGATCTGAGATCCCCCTCTTCTCAGCCTGCTCCTCCAGGAAGTCGAAGAAATACTTGACGGCCAGCGGGGGCTTATCCTCACGAATACTCAGAATGGCCTTGAATAGGTCATCCAGAAACTTCTGCAGCGTGCCCTGTAGGGGAAGCAGGGTGGCTGCCGTCAGTCCAGGACCACGTGGGCACCTCTGGCAGCTCCAAGGAGCCCACAGTGCTTGGGATGGTGAATGCAGAAGCCATGTGGTATCAGGTTGGTCACCTAACCTCTCTGAGCCTCAGTTTTCTCACCTGTGAAATGGGTTAGTGAAACCTACCTCATAGCGGTGTGGAACTAGGACTAGGGCATAGAAGAGGGAATTGGTGGGGCAAGGGTGTGGTCTTTAGGGTGCCAACTGACACCTGAGCCATGTGACCTTGGGGACCTCATTGACCCCTCTGGGGCTTTGCTGCCCTCTCTTTTCCACTCACTCATACTGAAATCTGTAGGGCACCTTTCATGGCTGTGAGCAAAATGTTCTGCAGGCAGGATCCTAAGCCCTGAGCCTCTTGCCCTGGAAGCCCACTGGCCCCACACAGAAAGAGCTCTCACCCCCACCCAGATGTGTGCACACAGCTGACCCTTCCAAGATGGGATGAGGCCTGGCCTACCTTGGTGGACAGCAGGCGGGTCAGGTAGATCTCCGGTAGCACCTTCTTCCGGTGGCTCTGCCGGTGGGACTTCTTAGGCTCTGCCAGCTCGTCTGTGGGCAGCACCTGGGAGGCCGGGGTGGTGGTCAGTGCCAGCGCCAGACACCATCCTTGGCTGTGCCAGGGGAAGACCCATCCTTTGCCCACAGGTACTTGGTCTGCATCCACTTTGTGTGCAAAATGACCAGGCTCCCTGCTGATTCTGGGTCCTAACCCTGCTCCCCCAACCGCAGACTTTCCCAGGGCCTGGGAGCACTTTTCCCAGAGACCCAGGATGGTAGGTAGTCAAGTCCACACCCAGTGAAAGGCGGGAGCCTCCAGGGCCAGAGGCCGGGCACTCACCAAATGGAAATACTTCTCTGTGTCCAAGTCTTTCACTGCGAGAGGAAAAACACAATAAACAAACAAGAGAGAGGAGGTGGTGGAAAGAGGGAAACCCAGAGAAATGGAGAGTTCCAAGGAGACACATGGAGAGAATGAGACAGAGAGACAAAGAGAAAAATACAAAGAAAGAAATAGAAGACAGAGATCCAAAGATACACGGAGATGAGACAGATAGACATTGAGAGACAGAAAGATACCAGGTGATAAGAGAAACAGATACAGTCACATAGGAGAGGGGAGGGGAGGGGCCACAGGGGTGGCTACCCTCATTCACTGCACCCTCCAGCCCAGAGCTCCTGCCAACCCAGACCTCACAAGCTGCTGGGAGAGACCCAAGATCCTGCTCCTGACCTCAGGAGAAAACCCTGAAATCCAGAGAAGCCTAGGACTCCAGGGCTGAGAGCCAGGCAGCCAGGCCTGGGGCATCTGAGGGTGTATGGAGATGGTAAGACTTGAGGCAGGGACATAGCCCAAAGCCCAGATGGGCATGCCAGCCTTCCCCTCCCACCTGGCAGCTGCCCAGACCCAGGAACCAGATCCTGCCCTGCTGGGGCCTCTCTCTGACCGCCCAAAGGAAATCAGCCTGAGAGGCCTAGCAACAGGGCCTGCCCAAGCAGTATTGGGACACAGGGGCCTGGCGTAGCCCCATGCCCCAATCAAGGAGGCCACAGCCCAGCTCAGCCTTGCCTCTGAAAGCCTGTTTCCCCACCAGGATTGCTCAGAAGGGGTCCTACACCCCCTCCCCATGTCCATTGGCACTACCTCGGCCCAGTGTGTTGTCCTTTTTGTCCGTGAGGCTCATGGCCAGGGAGGCACCTTCAGGGATCTAACAGGAGGGGAGAGGCCAGGGTCAGAGGTCAGGTTAAGGAGGCTGGGAGTGGGATCTGGGTGGGGCTGGGGACCCCACCTTGTAGTGGGCCAGGGTGTTGAGCTTCTTCCGACCATCCTCCACCACCGAGGTGTCATCCAGGTCCCGGAGGATGTAGCTCTGTGTGCTCGAGGCGAACCATTCTGGGGACAGACAGCAGGGTGTCAGGGCTGGGGGAAGGGAGCCAGCCCGAGGGGGCAGCACCAGCCTGACCACATGGGGAGAGGCCACTTGCTATCTCCATCTATCTCCATGGAACCGGGGGGATGCCAGGCCTCTCTCCGAGCCTCTATTTCCCCATCTGTAAATGGGAATGGGGAGAAAACTGGAGAATGGGGTGCAGTGGTGGTGAGCACAGAGCAGGAGCTCTGGAAATGTCCTCATCTGTGAGACTTACTGTTAACATTGGTGATTAAAGAAAAAATGCCACCTGTGAAAGAGTCACACACCTTCCATGGCTCAAGTGTCGACTCTGCCCTTCCAGGAGGTGGGTGATTGAGCACATCTCATCTCATAGCCTGCTCTGCCCGCCACATCCCAGCCCTGGTGAGCCACCTGAAGTTTCCTGCTCTACACAGATAGTCGCTGCATTGACCTGTTCACCATCACAGCCTGGTGCTCAGGAAAGGCAGGTGATCATAGAATGAACAGCCCTGGCTTGTGGGCCAAACCAGGACTCCTACGCATACTTCAAAACCCACGCCAATACCCTCCTTGGAAAAGCCTTTCCTGAACACTTTTGGCTGTTGCCCAAAGCTTGTATACACTACAGGACCTGTCTCCCTGCCAGAATAGGAGCTTCTTGCTGATGGGGACCTTGTCTGATCATCTCCTTGTCCCCAGTGCCAAAATCAATGCACATTTGCTGAGTTGAAGTGTACTAGGGTAGGGGCTGGTTCCTGCCAGAGCAGCCCAGTGCCAAGGTGTACCACGCCACCCCTGCACACCGAGGTCTACGTCCTCCGCGCGAGGCCACTGGGAGTAGGGCACGTTCTTGCAGAAGGCCTCCAGGATCTTCTCCTTCACCTGTGTCAGCGTGTCAGTGTCCATGGCCCGCACGCTCAGCGAGTCCATGCCACAGCCCTGGAAGGACACGTTCAGATTCTGCAGGAGAGAGGAGAAAAGGGTCAGCAAGTCCCCATCATTACCACCCTGGTGGAGCGACAACCGGCTTGGGGACGCTGGGGCAGGATGGGAGTCTCCCAGCCAGCCTGGGAGATGGCGCCGCCCTGTTGCCCAGCTGCCCTCGCCCCGCCCACTTACCCGGGGCTTGGCCTCGATGTTCTCCCGCAGCAGCCACTCCTCGTTGAGTGTGTAGCGGGCCTTGCCTGTGATGGCATCAATGGAGCCCTTGTTGATCTGCTGCTTGATGGCGCACAGGAGCAGGAAGAATGGCTCCCCAACCGTCTCCTGGGGTGGACACGGCTGTCAGAGGCTGAGGCCCAGCCTGCCCATCGCAGCCCCACAACCTCCCTGCTTACTCCCCATATTTCAGCCCCCAATCCTGTGGCCCCACTGCGGCCCCCATCTGTAACACTCACTACCTCTTTCCACCAATACCTCCACGGCTGTCCTTTTGGATCTGGTGCCATCCCCCGTCCCCCCAACTCCCCAGGTGTCTCCATGGACTCTAAGGTCGAACACCGCTGGCCGTGGGTGAGCACATTCAGAGTATCGTCCCAGCAACCATGCCAGGTACTGCCGAAGCTCAGAGAGGGCAAGCCACCAGCTTAAGGTCACCCAGCAGGGAAGTAGCAGAGCTGGACTAGAATCCTGGATCAGCTGACTTCCAAGCCTGAGACTCTTTCTGCTAAGCCTCACAAGGTGAGTTCAGGTGGAACCAGAACACAGACAGGGCCTCAAATAACCCAAATCACAGCCTGGTGAGTGTGGAGAGTCTTGGTCTTGAGTAGGGCCTCAGATGCCCCTGCCCTCGCTAATCTTCCTTCCATACGGCACGCATAGCCAGAAAGGGCTCTGCTGCCATCCACAGCCGTGAGCTGGTTCTCACGCTGTCCAGCAAGTGACCCTGGTGTTCCACTGACAGTGGATATTCAGGTAAACACAGTAAGCCGATTGAAGGAAAAGGTTAGTATATGACAGTGTTGGGCAAATCTGGCACAGATCATGAAGGCAGCATGCCAGCACTTATTCCTGATCTAGTTCTCCAGTTCTGGGGGTGGGAACTGGTGATGCCCCATTTTCCAAAGGAAACAGAGGCTCAGAGAGAAGGCCTGGCTGCGACCACACAAAGAGGCCAAGGGAGCTGGATCCAGAGTCCACTGTAGTCCCTAAGGTCCCTGATGCAGCAGGGTCTTCCCTGATGACCCAGAGGGCAGACAGTGGAGACCAATGGTGGTCCCTCCCCAGGCCCAGCCTCCTCTATTCCACCTCCACTCCCTGCTCACCCCCAGAGGGTCCACAGGGCTCCTCTAGGCTACCTGGCCCTCATGAGCCCCAAGCCCAGGAACAGAGGCCCCACCCGACAGATAGAAACCAAGGCCCAGAAAGGGCAGTTCCTTGTCCAGGGTCACACAGCTGGTTTGTACCAAAGATGGGACTCAGACCCAGGACATTCGGGCTCCACACAGGCCCATGCCTGTCTCCCATGATCCCCAGGTGACTCCCTGGCCTCTACCATTGTAGGTTGGCTGGACAGTGGGACAGGACCAGGAGCCGAGCAACTCCTCTTCTGCAGAAAAGCCCTCCTGGGGGTCCCTTTGGCAGAATGCAGAAGGCCCTAGCTATTGAGCCCCACACTGGCCTTTCTAGCCCATCTCTCATCAGAAAGACTTGTTGGACTTCCTTCAGTTCCTTTTATGAACATTCCCTTCTCCTAGCCATTGTCCACACAGTCATTACAACACGCTCCCCGCCCAGCTAACCTGGCTCATTCCTCCTAAGCCCTCAGGCCTCCACTTGGGGTCATCTACTCCAGGAAGGTGAACCTTGAACCCTCTAGCCAGGTCTGAGTTCCGCTGTATTTTGTTTCCACATCTGTCTCCCCTAACACTGGGAAAGCCTCAAGGGCCAGGCCTGGGTGTGATTTATCTCCCAAACCCAGAGCAGTGCCCAAAGGCACACCAGGGCAGGTCTGATGACTAAGAACACAATCTTGCAGAACAAGGCCCCTGCAGGAAGCCAAGCCCTCTCTGAGCCTCAGTTCCCCATCTGTATAATGGATCCTCTGGGCCTGTCCCCACCCTCCTCTGAGTCCCTGTCTCCAGATCTGCACAAAGGCCATGATAACTCTCCTGGAGTTGGAGGGATGATAAAGTCCATCTATTGCGGGAAGGTTCAGAGGCGGTGGTCCCTGCAATATGAAGGGCAACTGTTGCATCCGCCTCACCCTCAAACAGCTGTACATGCAGATGGACATCCAGTTGGTGAGCATCTTCTCAACCACAGACTCTGTGCGCCGCAGCATGAGCTTAGGGTTCTTGGCGGCTGAGGCGTCGATGAGGTCCACCAGCAGCTCCTTCATGATGCTTGTGTAGTACTCGAGCTTGCTATGGAGTGCGATGGTCAGCAGGGAGGCCAGGCTGCACCTGTGGGTGGGCATGGGGTGTCAGCTCCAGCTGCACCTCATGGCCCTGAGGTCTGGGGACCACAAGGTGGGGGCTCCGGGGCCACCGCATCACTGGTATGCCTGTGCAGGTAGAATCCAGGCCCAGGAAGGGAAGGAATGTGGGGGTCTCAGGACCTCCAGGGCCTGCTGTAGGGGCCAGCAGCTGCCCAGAGAACATGGTGATTTATAAACTGTCCCAGCATAGGGTCTGGCCTGGCTGACCCAGGACCAGTAGAGTGGCCTCAGAAAGGCCCCTGCCGTGACCCCAGAGCCTTTCAGCCTGACCTGTCGCGCACTGCAAAGTCCTTCTGCTGCTCCAGTGCGTGGACGAAGATGATGAGGAAGTGCTTATTGTTAAGGAGCGAGGAGAACAGACTGATCCCTTCTTCCATGTTGGGTCGGCAGCTCTCAGGGATCTGCAGAAGCAATTGGTAATGGGGTATCTACCGGGGTTCTGTGGTCCAGTGCCTCTGCCTGGTCTAGAAGTTAGCACTTATAATGCCCTGAATGACTCCTGGGATGAGGAGCTCACTACTTTTTAATGAGGGATGCTTCCTAATTTCCTGTGACTGGGAACAATGGCTCAGTGGAGTTGAAAAGTGGGGCACAAGAAGGGCAAGGATGCCTGGGATTAACCCAGTGTCCCCATGTGTGGGACTCTCTCACCTTCCATTCTCTAGGCAGCAGGCAGAGTGGGATGTCTAGAGAGGCCCAGTCCTCCCCACTACCTGCCCTGGAGGTCAGCACTTATAACACCCTGAAGGGCTGCTTCAACACCTCCTGGGAGGGAGGGCTCCGACCTCCCAATGGCAGGTACGTACCCTCCCAGCCCCCAGGGGTTGGGGTCAATGGATCAGATGAGCTGGGAAGTGGGGCCAGAAAGTGGTGGGGTTGCCCTGAGGCAGTCCAGTGTGCATGTGCATGGGGCATTGGGGTACTCACCTTCCACTCTCCCAGTAGTGGGTGGGTCTCCTGCACCGGGGAGCTGCCCTGTGAGTTCAGGGTCTGGGAGGGCAATACGTAGCGCTCTTCATAGAGGGAGGAACACTGTAGAGGCAGACCCCACCCCACCCCCAGCATCTCAGTAGGGCTGTAGACTCCCTTGACTGGCATGCAAAGGCCACTCAATAAAGGCAAAAAGACATTTTATAAAGGAAGAGACAGTGAGCCATGCCCAGGAAGCCACAGGATTCCAGAGGAGTGGGGAGGGGTGTCCTGGAGGGCTTCCTGGAGGAAGAGGAGGAGCAGAACCAGCAGAGCCAATGCAAGGGGTCACAAGGCTTAAAAGGAAGCAAAAGCAGCTCAGTGTGGAATAAGGGAAACTGAGGCAGAGAGGCTGGCAGGAACCGCAACACGGGCTTGTTTGGCTGCTATACGGAGAACAGTTTGGACAGGGCAAGAGGAGGGCGCTGGCCACTGGCACAAATGCTCTGGACAAGGCCAGGGAAGGCGGGGACAGGGCAGCAGCTCCTGGAAATAAAGGCACGGGAGGGATGGAGCCGAGTCCAGTAGGCAGGAAGAGGAGACAGGCCGATCAAGAGAAGCCTGGCTAGGAAGGGGCCCAGAGATGAGAGACGCTGGCAGGACATGTGGAGCCTGGGGGACCTGGGCTGCCTCCACTGCCCGCTCAGTGAGGGGAGAAGTAGGCTTGGCACCCTGGAAGGAGTGAGACTAGAAGCTGGCTTCTGTACGGACAAACATCTTGTGAGTAGAGAAGGAAAGTGGAGGAAGAAACTGGGCGCCCTCCCGACAGGCCCTGTGGGTGCGTGTGCAGGTTTTGCCCTGTTCAAGGGGCCAACACTGCACTAGCCAAGTTTCCCCATATGTGTAAGTGCCCTCTAGAGCTGCACAACTTGGAGAGTCCCAGGAGCCCCTGCGTGGCTGGGGAGGGCACAGGCTGACCTTAGGGAAGAAGGTGCGGGTCACAAAGTGCTTATACTCCAGGAAAGGAATGCCCTGGCTGCGGTTCAGCTCCTTGGTCAGATCCGTCATGTCTGTCTGCAGCTCAGCAAAGCCTGGTGACAGGGAGGTGGCAGTGAGTGGATCTCAAACCCATTCCCTGGTTGGGAAAGCCGAGGCCCACAGTGCCACATGGTCCCCACCGGCTACCTTTACGGATTTCCTCTCGGATCTGAGATTCCATCTCCTCCATCTGCAGCAGCGTCTTCTGCCAGTAGCGCTCGGCACGGCGGCTCTTGGTGCAGAAGACGAACAGGGCTGTGGGCAGCGGAATGGGGCTCAGGCCTTGGAAGTCCTTTGGATAGCGTTGGTTGGCACCTGCTATGTGCAGGGCCTGGGCCTGGAAGGGGAGGTCCTGCCTGCTGGCCTCTGCGCTACCTCCTCTGGGCAGGGTGTGGGAAGGTGGCCTTCAGCCCTCCCCTCCTCAGAGGGATGAGAAACTCCTATGACAAAGGGCTCAGGGAACAGCCAGTAAAATAAAGCTCAATGTCCCACTCTTAGAAAAAGTGTGTGTGTGTAAAATACTGGTAAACAGTGGCTTTCCACTGTTTTTTAGCATTTTCAAATCTTTCTAGAGTTACTTGTAAATTAAGAAATGTTTAGAAGAAGATTACAAAGCAGTATATCATATTATAATCCCTTTCTGGGATGGGGAAGGGACTATATATGCAAATACTTTATATTTCTACATATAGTATGTATTTATATATACTATACATATACACAAAAGCTTAAGAAAAGACATTGACAAGAAATGTACCAACATATACAGGGTGTTAATGATGAGTATATTTTTCTTTTAGTTTCATCCAGTTTCCCCCCAAAATGTCTATGTTGAGTTTTGGTTGTTTGTTTTTTGGTTGGTTCCCTGAGCGGGGATCGAACCCAGGCTGCGGCGGTAGAGCGCCGAGGCCTGGCCACACCACCCCCAAGGAACTCCCCTATGTTGAGTATTTTTAAAAACACCTTTGTTGAGATACACACAATCCACCCATTTGAAGTATACAACTCAATGGTGTTTATTATAGTACGTTCACAGGGTTGTGCATCCAACATCGTCTACTTTCAGAACACTGTTATTGCCCCAAGACTCAGAACCACTCCTTCCTCCCCAGCCTCTGGCAACCAATAATCTGCTTCCTGTCTCTATGGATTTACCCATTCTGGACACTTCATATAAATGAAATCCTAGACTATGTGGCCTTTTGTGACTGGCTCCTTTCATTTAGCATAATGTGTTCAAGGTTCATCCATGATGTAGCATGAGCCAGTACTTTGTTCCTTTTGATGGCCAAATAATATTCCATTGTATGGATATACCATTGTTTATTCATCAGTTGATGGACACTGGATTATTTTTACTTTTTGGCTCTTATAAACAGTGCTGATTTGAATGTCCGTGCACAAGTTTTTGTGTGAACATGCTTTCATGTCTCTTGGGTAGATACCGAGGGGTAGAATTGCTGGGTCACATGATAAGTCTTTAATATTTTAAGGAACTGTGAAAGTATTCTCCAAAGTGGCTGTACCATTTTCTAACCCACCAACAGTGCTTGAGAGTTCGTTTCTCTGCTACACTGAATACACACCTATTATATTTATAACCATTATTTTAATGGTGGCATAGCCCAGGTTAACTTCCCTGAACAAACCTCTCTTAAGTACCTTTAGTAGCTCCCCACCGCCTGGAAAGCAAGGTTCCAAATTCTTCTCTCTGGCACTTGAGCCCACAGCCTGGGCCCAGCACATCTTCCCGACATCTACCATCTGCCGCCCGTCTGTGCTGTAGCCAGGCACACTTCTCACCCCACCTCTGGGTGCACAACCTGTTTCCATCCCCAAGCCTTTGTTCAAGGTGTTTCCCCAGCCCCTTATGCCTTCTGTGCCCATCTTCAGAGGGGCTGGTACAGGTGGGGCAGGTCTGCCCTCCACAGTGTCACGAGGGTAGGGATCCTTACCGACTACGGAGAGCAGCAGCAGGACACTGCAGATGACGATGGACACAATAATGGCAGTCTCGCTGCCGCCCAGCTGTAGCGTGGCAATGGTCTGGTTGAAGTTCCCTACCTGGATCTGAACAAAGGTTGGGGGAGGGTGTTATAGCTTCCTTGGACTTTTGCCTTGGCTCTTCTCCTCACTAGCTGTGTGGCCTGGGGCAAGTTACTTAACTTCTCTGAGCCTCAGATGCCACATCTGTAACACAGAGATAACCACACCCACCTCCTAGGGGATGCTCTGAGGGCCTGGCACAGAGGGGAAACTGAGTACAGGGGGCTGTGATTATTATTACAGCCTGGGAGGAGCAGCAGAGAAGCGAGAGACAGGGCAGTTCACAGGTCCTGGCTGCTGTCCCCAAGTATTTGTAGGGTTGTCCTGGGACCAGGGGAGAAGTTGGTATCTGAGGACTCAAAGGGCAGAACTGGGTGGGACTGAGGTTCGGGTGAAAGGGTTTCCTAGTGGAACAGGGCAACTTCTTACAGCCTCTCAGGGCACAACCCCGCCAGGCCCAGCTGGGCCTTGAGCAGTTCTCTAAGTTCTCAGCCCTCAGTTTCCTCATCTGCCAAGTGGGGATGTAAAGCTCTGCTTGGCTCCACTGGCCTAATCTACTGAGCGTGAAAACGCTCGGCTCCAACGTGCAGGGGCTGGGGCCCAGGTCCACTTCGGCCTCCAGTGCCCTGTCCACTCACCGTAATGGGCAGCTGCCCCTCAGCTGTGCCCAGAGACTCATTGACTGAGCAGTGGATGACTCTCTCTGAGACGATCTGGATGTCACAGGCCACTTGGCCTATCTTGACCCGGTACTCATGGCTCTCAAGTCCCAGGCTGTCCTGCTCCTTCTGTGGGACAGGAGCAGGAGCTTGCCGAGGCCCATGGCTAAGCCCGGCCACTCACTACCCCTACCTGGCACCCACAGGCACTCACATGGATGACCAGGGTGAGGGGCTCCCCAGGGTGGTGCTTGATCCATTTCTCCCTCTTGGCCGTAGAGAACTGTGGGTCGGGGAGGTAGTCCAGGCGGAACCTGCTGCCCCGCTGCACCTCCTCGGGGTCTAGCAGCTCCTCAGCCACTGCCACCTCATCGGCGTAGGCCCGCCCATTGATGAAGAAGTCCACTGGAGCTGATGCATTGCTCAGGGCCCCGGGGGATGGGCAGGTGATGAGGGTGGAGTTGAGAACCTTGCAGAGCTGGTGGGAGAGGGCCACAGGCCAAGGTTGGGGATGGACAGACAGACATGGAGAAATATGAAGAGATTGAGGTTTAAGGAGACAAAGAGAAAGGAAGAGATGGAAGCAGAGAGAGACAGAAAGATAAGAAGAGATGGGGAGACAGAGAGGAAAGAGAAAAGGAGAGGCAGGGGAGATGTAGCAGAGTAAGACCTAGTCAGTCAGGGCTTCTGGCCACCCCTCCCTCACCCACCTGCCTCAGTCCCCTGCCCCCTCACCGTGGGCTGCCGGCCAATGTGGTGCACAGCCATGGACACATTCTGCACCATGTGGAAACGCTCACCAGCCACCGTGATGGTCCTGCCACCGCTGTAGAGACAAGCAAGCCTCATCAGTTCACCTGCAGCCTCAGAGTGACACCACCTGGGGACCGGGGGTGGGTCTCACCTGACAAGGCTGCGGCGGGGACTGATGGCTGTGATGACTGGGTTCTGCATGTACCAGAAGGTGAGGTTGCCGCGTACACAGCCCCGGTGCTCGAAGCGCACGCACACAGGCACGGGGGCTGGCAGCGCACCCCCAGGTACTGTGCAGACAATGCTGGTGTCCGTGCGCCTGGGGGAGGGCAATGGGCATCATCAGCAGGGCCCCCATTTCCTACTACTTGTCCCTACCAAATACCCTCTGCCCCATCATCCAGGCATATGCACTTGGCCTAGGTTTAAGACCTTTTTAATTGGCCCCAACCTGGTCTTCTGCCCCCTTGTACATAAATCTGTTGTTTCCATATTCCCACTGCCACACTTTGCTCAGGCTGTTCTCCCCACCTTGAACAACATCTCTTCTCTCTGACCATGCCTGTTCTTCCCAATTTCCCAGTCCCACCTCCTCCAAGAAGCCTTCCTGGAGCTCTTCTCCCAACTCCTGCCCCTGGTGAGCACCCTAGCCCAAGGCCCTGAAAGCCCAGACTTTACGCCCAATCCCATCCCCGGCAGATATTCCTATTTCCTGTGGGAGTGTCTGCTTTCCCCTGAGGGATGAGACTGTTGGGCTCATCACGGTATTCCCAGCAATGCTCACGAATGGGGCCTGGTACACAATAAATGCATAATAAAGACAGAGCTACTTCACCAAGAGCTGAGGATCTCAGAGTGTGTACAACCCTGACCATTTTCACTGTAGCAGTCACTGAGGGAGCACCTATTAAGTATGCTGGACACAGAGTACTTCCCACGACTCACTGGTACTGAGGCTCAGAAAGGGGAAGGCACTTAGCCAAGGGGTGATGCTTAGTGCTAGGATATTACCCTCACCCTTCCAGCCACCTGGTTTCTATGGGCTGGAGGGGGTGACCTGGGCCAAGGTGCTTACACGAGCTCTGTGCAGGGCTCTGTGTTGTTCAGCAGGACCTGGAGCTCAGAGCCCACGTGGAGGTCATTCCCGTGGATGGTGATCCTGGTGCCCCCGGCCTTGGGGCCAATGGCAGGCTCCAGGGAGTGGACCAGGGGTAGCTGTGGAGTGAAAGGCTGGTGGTTAGGCTTTGGGCCAGTTCCTGAGTATGTGCCTGGTGGGGTGGGTGGGGTGGGTGGGGTGGGTGGGGTGGGCAGGATGGCAGGCTGCCACCTCCCTTACCACATAGGAGAAGCGCTCCCGTGACTTGCCCTCCTTGGAGGCGTTCACTGTCACCACATCCGAGAATGCCCCTGGGGCTGGCCCTGTGGCGCACACAATCCTGGGGGAGGCAGCTCTGGTCAGAGGAACAGCCAGCAAGCAGATCCCAGGGGCCAAGCAGGCACTGCCTCATTCTCCCTTGAACGGTGCCCGCTACTGTACTCCAGGGTATGTGAGCTCCCCATCCTTGCACTCAGCTACCCACCCCTGCCACTCACAGCTGAGGCTGGAAAATAGCCATTGAGTCCCTCAAGTGTCACCCTGACTCTTCCAGAAGACCACCGCTTACCCGACAACTTTCCTACAATTCTGCAACTATAAGACAAGGGATAAGACAAGATGGTCTCTTAGAACACTTGAAAATTCTCTGACCATCAAAACACTTGCCGGGCTGGTAGCCTTATCTGCAAACCTGCCTTATGGGCTCCCGAAAGGAAATCCAGTCCATTCATTCCCTGCTCCCAAATGTTTCCTAGAGCCCCTTGGGGCCAGGCCCCACCACTGCAGGCCCAGATCTTTCCATCCCATACTTTGCATCAGAGCAATGCTCCTGGGAATGTTGGGTGGCCGAAGGGAACGTGGGAGGGCCTTGTTCCTAAAGGAGCAGGGCCTTGAAGGATAAGGATGAATGTCCTGAGCAGAAAGGTGGGAATGGCTTGGGCAAAGTCCAGGAGACCTAGGAGTGAGGTACTTCTGGGGAGCAGAAGGGTGCCTGCTAAGGAAGGTGGGATGACCAAGGGCGGAAAGGAGGGCAGAGATGGGGTTGGCAACTGCCAGGTAGGGTGGGGCCTAGAGGTTACTCAAACGGCCCCAGGGGCTGCCCACTACTTACTCCTCTGACACCGTGTATCTGTCAGCCAGTGGCTCACAGGCCACACTGCCAATCCAAACACCATGGGCCACGTCGCTGAGCCGCCGGCCCAGGTTCCTGCCACGAATGGTCAGCAGGGTCCCGCCATCCAAGGGGCCACTCAGGGGTTCAATCTGCCAGGTGACCAGAGAGACGGGCAAATGGGGTTCTGAGGCCAGGATGCTGCCAGGCTTCTTCAGCACTGTCGCAGGCACCCAGGGGAAGGCAGGGCCATTCAGCCCTACCACTTAGGGGAGGCTCTGAGAACACCAGTCACTTGGTTGGTCACTAGGGCTGCCAATAAGGATATGTATGTATGTATGTGTGTATTACTGAGCCCACTAGGGCCTGGGGACACAGAATATATGGACAGAGTCAATGCTACTTGTTTGTTTTCTGTGGGGGAGGGGGTCTCCTGAGGACACCGAGGTTTACTCCCAGTGGTCACATCTGACCACACAATCCTGCATCCCAGCCAGAGCTGACTGGGCCTGGGGAGGTACATGACTCGGGCTAAGCCAATCAGAATCCATCCCTGAGACTTTTTTTCTTAATTAAAACAGAGGCTTGGGAGTAACTGGCAATCTCACTTGTCACCGTATCAGCAAGGTTTTCCTGCCCTAGACACTCTCAGCCCAGTATCTTCTCTACCCGACTCTCAGTGCCCCTGCCCTGCTATTTTTCTCCACAGTACTTACCGCCTTGTACACATAAGTTATTTCCTTTGCCTCCTGCATATCCCCACTAAAACATTAGTTCCTTGAGGGAAGGCACTTTCTTTTGTTCAATGCTATTTCCAGCACTGAGCAGGGGCCTGGCACCCAGCAGGTGTTCAATAGGAAATACTGCACACGAGTGCCTGGGTGTGTAAGAGCACAAGTGTTGCGGGTCCATGACCCCATGTGGGGCAGCTGTGTAGGTGCACATACAGGTGAGTGGGCACAATAGGCTTCTGTGGTGAGTCAATGCTTACCATCCGGATCTCGGGGGCGGGGCAGGTGCCAGGCAGGGGCTGCAGGGGTCCCCTAAGGCGGCAGCCATCACTCCACACACACAGATGGCCTAGGTCCTCCCGGCCCAGGCACTGGGAACAGTCGGGGCTGCCCATGGCACAGTTATAGACCTCCACTGAGAAAGACAGAGGCAAAATGGTTCAGTCCCCCATTAGCATCCCCTCCTCACTCACCCTCTCACTGTGGTGTCCCGCCCAGAGGCAGATCCTGGTTCTGAGCATCAGGACCCTGTGAGGTTCTTAGTACTTTCTGCAAACCCCCAGGGACTTGTGCTAAGCACAATGCAACCACAGCCTCATTAATATCACTCATCTTCCCCGTGACTCTATCAGATGGGAGCTGTTTATTAGCTCCATTTGACGGATAAGAGATGAAACTCAAGACAGGTAGAGCGACATGCCCAAGGTCACACAGCCTGTGAGTGACAGAGCTGGGACTCATATCCAGGCCTGAGTGGGTGTCTTTATCCCACAGCAAAGCTCCAGGATGCTGGGAACTACTGAGCAATGTGGGCTCTGCAGGCCTCAGACACTTGGAGTGACCCAAGGAGGCATGCAGGGAGCGTTCTCCAGGGCCCCAGTGTGCAGGCTGATTCTAGGGCCTTCATGGTGGGGAGGTCCCCTACCCTGCCCTGCTATTTTGGGAGGGTAGGTACGGGCCTGAGGTTGCACAGCCATTGGCATGAAGATGCCCCAAGGGAGTGATGCCTGGCCCAGAACAGCCGCTCCGTAAGTCTGAGTGACCAGGTATTGAATGGCAAGGCTGGAATCTGACAGTCTGTGGACATCATGTCCACTAAGGATGTCTGAGTCTCTCCATGAACAGACAGGTCCTTGGAGAGTTGATTTAAACATGTAACAGTAAGGACACCAACCACCACGTGGGGGTGCTGACTGTGCCCCAGATACCCTTGTAAGGGTTTGTATGCATCATCTCAGCAAATCCTCACCAAGCCCTCTGTAAAAGGCCAGCGCCCTCATTTCACATAGGGACAGTAAGGCTCAGAAATGGGAGGGTAGGTATGGGCCTGAAGTTGCACAGCCACTGGCATAAAGATGCCCCAAGGGAGATGCCTGGCCCAGAACAGCCACTCCATAAGTAAGTCCTGAGTGACCAAGTATTGAATGGCAGGGCTGGAATCTGAGAGTCCGTGAGTATTAGGGAATGGCAAGGTGGGACATCTGTGACTATGTAGTGAGACCCCCTCAGGCTGAGTCCCCTGTAGCCATGTGGGGTGTATGGGGGCTCAGACCTGTCATGGGGTCAGGGCTGTCCAGGAAGCGGGCTGACTGCCCCTTTAGCTGGAGGCTGAGTGGAAACACCTGGCTCTTCTGGGTCGTATGCAGCTGCAAAAGGACAGGAGAAAGCATGACCGGTGTCCAAGTCTCTGCTGGGGAGGGGATGTCATGGAGATAGATGAGGGCAGGGCTACTGGGAATGGGGGTACCAAAAGGAGGAAGGCATGAGGTAGGAAGAAGGCACTGCAGCATCTGGACTTGTACAGGCCTTTTCAACCCTCAGCCACACCACTCACCACCACCTGGTTGCAGCGTACAGCTGATTCATTCACCCACACAGCCTCAAAGATCTCCTCCTGCCCGAAACTACATTCAAGAGCTGCATTCTGTGGGAAACAAAGGGAGTGGGGTGGGGAGAGTCAGGTCAGCACCCTTTGCCCTCCAACTCGACCAGGACATCATGGACTGCTGCCCTGAGGAGAGTCCGCCTCCAGAATGTCCTTCCTCAGCTCCATGTCCAAGAAGTATACAAACGCCTATAAATTTGGCTTTGTGATCTCCATGTCACTAAAAGCCTCTCCGACATCCCTTTATGGCCTAAACTAGGGCCTACTCAGTTTATAAAGTGCTCTTCAGCATGACTGACACTCAAGGTTCATCTCAGTAGACTCCACCTGCTCTTTGAACCTTAACACCCTCCACCTCTGCTCCACAAGGCCCAAACCCCAGCCAGACCAGGACACTCTTGGACATGGCACCGACTGTCCTGCCCTCAGGCCTTTGACCAAGTCTGTTCTTACCTGAAAGGCTTGTCTCTCCTTCTATCACCCAGCACAATTCCATACAGCCTTCAAAATCCAGCGCAAATGTCCTAGATTCCAATCCTTCCCAGATCCTCCTCAGATCAGGTATTTCTCATGGGATCATTCATTCATTCACTCATTTAGCAATAAATATTTGGGTGTGTGCTGAGGGCTCTATTAAGCTCCTAAAGCCTCCCCCTGACCCTGTATGTTAAGGACTATCCTTATCCTGCTGCCCAGACTGTTTCTACCTGTCCACTCAACCACTAGGGAGGACTGGGGCTGGGTCTTAGCCCCTCTGATACCTCCAAGGGCAGCAGATGGCAATGGAAAGAGCTCAGATTCTACCTTACACAAGCCTGAGTTCGAATCTCATCTCTGCTACTTCCTAGCTGTGTAATTCTGTACATGTAGACCTCTCCTCCAAGCCTTAGTTTTCTAAACTGCAATGAAATAGGCTTCCCTACTCTGCAGGGTTGCTGAGAAAACTGGAGATTGTGTATCTTTAGTGGGTTGTATACTGTGGGTACCTAATATATACTGACTGTTATTAGTATGCAGGAGGTACTCAATAAATGCTTCTTGCACAAATAAATAGGGCCAAATCCCCCAGTCTCATTTTGCCCTTGGCCCAGGATAGAACTTCCAGGGAGTAACATCAGTAAATATTTGCTGAGTGAACAAACTCAGGTTTCATGAGTGTTAGGTCAGCCATGTGGCAGGACTTCCTGTTTATGCCCCTGTCACTGGCAGAAGTGACACCCTAAGGAGAAAGCAGGTCACCCCCTCTTCCCCTTCACTCTGAAGCTAACACAGGAAAGCAGCTGTTGACAGAGCTGAAAGCTCATTTGTCCCCTGCCATGCTGAGCTAGGAGGTGGTCTGTCTTCTGAGTCCCTGAGCTCAGGCCTCAGCCACCCTGGGAACGGCAGGTTCAGTCTGTCATGAGGATTTCCAGGGTGTAGGCTCAGCAAACAGGGCTATTGCAGAGCCCAGGGAGGCTCTGCTCCCCTGCCCTCAGTGTTCTAGAAGCAGGCCAGGGGACAGAAAGGCCAGGGGACAGAAGGGCCAGGATCACTGAGGCCCAGTAAGGGGAGACGTGTGACCCCTAGTTACACAGCTGGAAAGCAGTAGCCAGGACTCAAACCCAGGGCATGGGCCTCCCTGTGCCAGGTTCCTGTAGCCTGGGGCAGCAGCACTGCCCTCCACACAGGCCCAGACCCCTGGAGGCTCCGGGAGGCTGGGTCCCAACCATTGCAGGGTGGAGTTTGAGTGCCAAGGGCAGGGCCCCGCCCAACCATGAGGCTGCCCAACACATCCCAGATGCCTGGCACGTGGCCCCCACGTGTGACGACAGGCTTCAGCTTCCCTGTGGAAGTGACAGATGGCAAGCCCCCAAGAGCTGGGGAGGGGGTTGGCTGGCGCGCTTCCAGGACTCATCAATGCTTCCCACCCAGGATGTTCTTCCAGGAGGGACCCAAAAAGGGGTGACATCCCTTCCCCCAGCCCAGATGGGCAGCAGGGGAAGGGAAGGCTGGTTACAGGAAAGAACACTCAATTGGGAGTCCAGGGCTAGGGTGTCCAACGTCATGTGGCCGAGAGGCAGCGACTTCCTCTTTCTGAGCCTCATTTCCCCCATCTGGACAATGGGCCATGGGGTGGCAAAAAGATTTTCTGGCCATTCTCCAGGGAAAACCTGGCAGCCACAACTGAGAACACATGTCCAGGGTCACAGTTCAGCCTGGGGGCAGGATGGGGTACAACATGGGCAGTGTCCACACAGACTGGGGCCTAACTCTGCCAAGGGCGGGGGAGTCTGGGGATCCTGGTCAAAGCGTTCTGATACCCAGTGGGTCCTGGCCAGGGTTTCCCTCAAGCAGCTGGTGGCCTGCTATCCCCTTGGCCTGGCCCTCACCATCCACTTCCCCTTCCCCTAGCTCCATGTAACCAGAGCAGGGCTTTCTCAAACAGAATGTGGAAACTCAGAGTAAGGAAACCAAAGCATGGGTGGTGGGTCCAGAGCAGGGGGCCCCACCTAGGACTGCACTCTCCCAGCCCCGCCCTGACCTGGGGCTGCCCTCCACTCACCTGGAAGAAGGCGGCGTTGGCCAGATGCACCGGGATGGTCTGGGAGCCACCTGTGGGCATGGGTGCCAGGGGTGAAGGCAGGATCTGGGGGCAGTCCCGAGGGCTCTGCAATCAAAACACAAGGAGATGGGGGTGACCAGGGCATTTCAGAAGAGACAAGTGTCATGGCCACCCAGCCTGCCCCTGTAGTCCTGCCTCCCAGGAGGCTGAGGTAGAAGACTGGCCCCTTCCTTGTCTCTGGGCCCCACCTTTTTCAACAGTAAAAATGGGGTGGAGGAGCTACACCCACTCTCTGAGACTCCACCCAGCTCTGGAATGCTGGTTTCCAGATGACACATGTTAAATGATTTAGAAAAAAGAAACCCTGAATGGGCCATGAGAAACAGGGGCTGTTGAGGGCCCTGGTGTCACCAGGTTCCAGGGGACAGCGCTTCCCGCTACCTGGGCACAAGTCACCGCCCCTGGGCAAAGGTGCCACCTCCCAGAGAATCCCAGGGAGGGCCCAGGCATTATTATTCCCATGGCGGAGGTGGAGCCACTGAAGCTGGTGGAGCATGGACTACTTCAAAAAAGAGAAAGGGAAGGCAAAAATCTGAGCCTAGAGAGGTGGGGACTACCTGAAGTTGGATGGCAGGGCTGGTCTTTGAACTCCCATATGCCTGATTCAGGTCAGGGGCAGAGACCGGGGGCAGGGCTGTGCCTGCCAGGCCATCTCAGTGGCCTGAGCTGGGAAATCTGGTGCCCCCATCCTGACCTGGTGTTCCAGGGGGCCACGTCCTGCCTCCTCACACTCTAAGAGCTGGATCTACTAGGACCCCGAGAGAGGGGAACACTGGGGACCCTGGAGCAGCCACAGCCAACCAAGGAGCCAGCCACCCTCCAGCCCAGGAGCTTCCTGCTCTGCTCTCCTGCTGCCCAAATCTGGTTGGGGAGGGGTTTGGAAACGCAAGGATCCATATGTCTGTCACCCTGAGGTCTCCAGCCAGGGCCGAAGGCCTCTAGCAATGGAATTTAGAGGCCTTCCTGGGGTCTTTTCTCCCTATTATTAATCAGGCAGGGAGCTCCTGGAGGGGAATCTCAGGGGCCCAACATCAAACCAGACCCTGAGGCTATGCCAATGCCAACAACAACTAATGATCATGCTAAAGAGAGTGGCACTGATGACTGACACAGCCCTTACTCACTGTGTACCTGGATGGTTCTCAGCATTTGGCCCTGTATTAACTCACCAAATCCTCCTCCCAGCAACCCTATGATGTAGGTACTATCATTACACCTACTTTACAGACTGGGACATTGAGGTGCAGAGAAGCAAAGTAGTTTGCTAAAGATGGAATGGAGAACACAAAAGGGATCTAGTCGTCCAGACCATTTGCTGACCACCAGGCCAGAAACATTGCCCAGACAGGTTAGTTTCCCTCCAAGCAGGTCCTGGTGCAGGGCACAGGGGCCTTAGCCGAAGAAGCGACATGCCAGGCCAAGGTGAGGCCTCCAGAGCTGACCACACTGGGGCTGGGAGGCAGGAGATGGTTTCCAACCCCATGTCAATATCCCTCTCTGAGCTGCTGTCCTGCACTGCCTCCTGTGCAAACCCCATGAAATTTCAGGAAATAGAACCCACATGTATTCAATCAGGTTTCACGGCTGCTGCCAGTTCTGCTCTGCAGCTGGCTGGAGACCCATGGCTCTATCCCCCCAGCTCCTCTCCACCTGTAGGTAGGCAGCCGACAGGAGGGGCTGGGGGTGAAGGTCAAGGTAGAGGGAGTTCCTATAAGAGGCCCCCAGAAGGAATGATGGGGGACCACCTCGGAGGTGACTCCCCTTGACACTTATAACCCATGGCCACTTGGAGGCTTGTACCCATTCTACAGAGCAGAACCAACACCAAGTGCTAGTGCAGCTTTGCCCTCCTCTGATGCCTCCCCCAGGGTTGGCTAAGCCCCCATGGGGGCAACTGGTATGTCTGCTGCCAGCCTCCAGCCCCTACCATCTGCCTCCAAGTCTGTTTCGGCCCATGGGAAACCTCCCCCACCCCCAGGCCTGTGGCTTGGGAAGACTGACCTTCCTCCCTAGCCCCAGGGATCCCTCAGTAATTGGTTCAGAGAGTATATGTGATCCCAGTTCAGCCAGTGAGATTCAACTATGGGACTTCCACAGAACCAATGAGAAGAAGCTCTTCTTGTTTTCCAAGGCTGCCAGGGGGTCAGGAGTGGCCGAGCCAGGAGGAAAGGCCTGCCTGAGCATGGAACCCACCCAAAGCAGAGGTCCCTGACCACAAGGTTAGAACCCCTGGATCCAGCTGTGCCTAAAGGTGAAGCCATCCCCACTTTTCATTCACATGAGCCAATTAATTCTGTTTGGGCTGAGGCCAGTTTGAACTAGGGCTTCCCTCCTTGCAACCAAAGCATGGGGGCCTCCCCGTCCCATCCCAAGCCAAGCCAGCAATGCCTCAAAAGGAGGCCGTGTGGCTGCTCCCTTTGCTGGAGCAAGGCATGGGGCACAGCCTGCAGGCTCGGGAGACCAGAGTGGGACAGGTGTCAGGGCAGCAATGCTGGGAGCCACAACATACCCAAGTGTGAGCCAGCATGTGCCCGTTCACAGAGGGCCTCACCTATCCCCACGATGGAACCCAGACTCTTGCACATTCTCTACCAAGTTCAAGGGCCAAGAACTGGTGTCCCAGTCTACTGGAGCACTGAAGGCGCAGAAACCCTGAACCTACCTGACTGTTCCCTCCCTACCTTTCCACACCACCTCGCTGCCATCCCCCTAAATTGCCCCCAGGTTCCCACCAAACCACTCCCCACTGGCTCCTAATGAAGCGGACCTTCATGGAGGTGTCCATGCCAGTCTCCCACCAAGGGAGCCCGCCCGCCCACCTGCTAAGCCCTCCTTGATTCTAAGGCCTAAAGTCACACCTCCTCAGAGAAGCCTCTTGAGGAGGCCATCGCACCCCTTGGGCAACTGAAAATGGAGGATGTGGCCACCTTCCCTCCCTCCTCAGAAAAGCTGGAACCCTGCTGCTAGCATCCTCTATGCACCCCCTTCCTTCCTCTGGAGCCCACAAGAAAATAGCAAAGTGACACAAGACTCAGCCCCTAGCACCTGCCTTCCGAAGGATGCCACCCTGGCTGAGCCCAGGACCATCCTCACCTCCTCTCAGCTCCTGAGGAGTCAGGGAGGATGTGCCAACCTGGTGCTTCTATGGCCAACCGGCACTCAGTTAAACGGCAAATTAAGCATCAGTTCAGAGCCTCTCGAAGGTCCAGGGAGGGGGCTGCCTCTTCTAGATTACCATAACCCTCTAAGACAGGCCTTTCCCTACCCCCACTCTTGACCCACAGAGCCACAGACCTGGGGGAGACTGTTTAAATGGGGGTACAGCAAAAGAAATACCTCTAAGCTGGTAAGCCCCTCTGCATGTCAGGACCAGGCACAAAGGTCTTCTCCCCCAGAGAAGTCCTCTCTGTCCCAGATAGACTTGTAGTGAGCATCTACTATGTGCCAGGTATGAAGTCAGTACCTTACAGGTCTAATTCCAGATCCCCACCTCAGCCTGTGCAATAGGCCCATGGGGAAACAGGCACAGGGAGGTTTGGTAGCTTGCCCAGGATCATACGGCCACAACTCACCTCAGGTCTTGGCTCATGACGGGAGGGCAGAACCATGTCTAACCAGGTTCTTCCCCAGTGCCTAGTACAGACTCAGGCATACAACAGGTACACAAATGGTGAACACACTGTGTGAAGCCCGGGTCCCCCTCACCCTATCAACCTCTAGATTAGAGTGTAAGAGGCAGAATGTCAGCACAAATGCTTCCCGCTGACATTCACTGAGTCCGTACTGTGTACACAGCCCTGGGCTGGGAGTAGGAGGACATGTGGAGCCTAAGTCCTGGTCGGCCCAGACTGGAAATCCCAGCATCCAGTGCACATGCTCAGGGCCTCCCCTATGGTTTGGCCACACAGCTCCCACGGGGGCTCTCTCCCAGGGTCAGAAACCCACACCATTGCCTCACTGCTTTGAGTTAAAAAGCATGGATCCTGCTGGACTCCCTTTCCTCCAAGCACTTCTGAGGCTCAGGCAGGAGGGGCTGAGATCGGAGGATTACAGGTGTAGTCCAAGACATGGTGCCTGCTGTGGGCGGAGAGGCTTTGAGGGCTCCTAACTAGGATGTCTTGAGCCCAGAGCCAAGAGGCTGGGGTTGCTTCCTGGGATGCATGTTCAGGGTGGGGCCCCAGTGGCCTCCTCCTGCTGGGAGCCAGGACACTGGGGTCATATTGACTATCTCAGTTGTGCCACCTGGAAAATGGGAAAGAACGTCCCCTTCCTAGAGAGATGAGCTGCTGGCAGAACTCAGTACCTCCCTGGGCCCCTCACAGCCCTGATACAAGATAGAGGGCCCAGCCCGCACGTGTGTGAGAGATGAGCTGAGCAGGACGCCGGCAACTACCCCAGCCCAGCCATACCACCAGGCTGGGCATAGCACTCCAGACAAAGTCTCAGGGATCCTGTTTGGTCATCCCTGACACAAGGCTAGGCTGGCCTCAGGCTCTTTGCGCAAAGGTGAGAGGCCACTGTGCAAGTGAACACAACCACGAAACAACCAGCAGCAAGGTATATGGTGTTTCGGTTTGTATTTTTCCTCCTGTTCCCCACTCTCCCACCACACCCCACCCCAGTATAACTGATTAAATCCTGTCCTCCCACAGCACGAGGGAGGGCCTGGCTTCCCGCAGCGCAGAAGCACCCTGTGGAGCCGACAGGACCATCATGAGCAAGAAGACCTGGGAGCGTGTGGTCCTGGGATGAGCATGCCCTCTCCACCCAGGGAGAGCCCGGCATTCCCCACACCAGGGTCCCCAGTGCCAATGGGGAGACCGAGGCAGAGCCTTTCAGCCCAGCTCCTGATTTTGGGAAGTGGGGGAAACATGGGTTCTAAGACAGAAGGGCTTGGATTCAAGGCCCAAGTCTGATATTCCCCGACCTGCTAGGGTTGCTGAAGATATTGAAGGAAAAATCAGAACCTTAGCCGGTATGGGTATGGCATGTGGAAAGGGGCCCTCCTCCTGCAGGTGGGGGTACAAACTGGCTCAGGCTTTCTGGAGCACAGCTGAATTAAAGGTGTAAAAAAACAAAATTGGCCACACTTTCACCCCAAGATGCCCTTTCTAAGAATTGGTCTCCAGGGAATAATCAAGGATGCACACAGTGCCCTGGCTTATAGTAGGACACAAAAAAGACGTGGGAAGTGATCGGTATGGCCAACAACAGGGGACTGGTGAAATGCGCTGTCATGGGACGAACCCAGCAGAGCTTTGAAATCTGGTGTCAGAGAAGAAAAGTGTATGACGTGGAAATGTTCTCAACATATTAATTAAAAAAAGAAAAAAAAAAGAAAAAAAGGTAATGAAACAGTGAAAGCAGAGGGTATGCCCATGGCCTGGCTTACCGTGGGGTTTGATGAGGCCTCACACCGAGACTGGTTGGAGACACAGGCGTGCTGCTGTATGCACCAGAAACAGGGCCACTGTGTTGACAGGCAGCTGGTACAACTGGAAGACACGGGGCCCCTCAGATACTCAGCTCCCTACCCCTCACTCCATCTCTGCCCCCAGTAACTGTGACCCAGGAGGCAGATTTCAGCTAAAGAGGAGAAAGTCTTTCTCATCATCGGAGCTGACAGGAGGGGTTGGGCACTTTGTATGACCGTGAGCTCCGTGTTGACACTGCAAGAGGTATGCAAGGAGGATGGATACAGGCAAGCGGGGCCTTTCAGAGAGTAAATTAAGTATAATCGAAGCGCTGCCCCTACCAGCCTAGGTGCTCTCAAAGGCGAAGCACTTGGATGGTGGTCTGTTGCAAATAAATGAGTTGGCACATAAACAACCAAGGGTCCTATCTGCATCTAGGACACTGTCATTTTTCTCTCGAAGGCCTCCCCAAGAGCAAAGACCTCCTCCCACCACCCAGTAACACTCACGCTGTGTGGGGGTACACTTGTCCAATCCGGCCGCAGTCGTAGATCGTGAAATTGGCCCTGACAATGTTCTGCCCATTGACCCTCACAGACATCTCCATGGTCACATGGTCTGGAATGGATCAGGGGAGCCCGGGAAAGGATAAGGGTACAGGGAATCTCCAGTGACATCAGAGGCTGCAATGTCAGGGCCCCCATGCCTGAGAGCCACCACTACACCTCCTCTGGGCTGGGCACCTGAGGGCCCCCAGACAGGTGTCCCCACAGCCTTGTGAATGAAGAGCTTACCTTGGTGGGGTGGGAAGGGTGGGAACTGGTCCTTTGGCAGGAGATTGCAGTAGGCGATCTGGTTGTCAAAGGCAGGGCCTGGAACCCGGGCCACAGTGCGGATGCTGTTCCCATAGTCACAGGCCATCTCCATGCCACTGAGGCTGGGCAGGCTGCCAGAGATCTGGAGGATCATGCCCTGGAGGCAAGGGACCCTTAGCTGGGGGGGCGGGCCCTCCTCTCACAGCCCTGCCCCCAGCCTACCGACCCTGGGAGAACAGGTGGCTAGGACTCCAGACTGCAGCCTTCATGTGACCCTCTGGGCCTCAGTTTCCCCATCACAAAATAAAACTAATCTTAAAGTAGCCAAGGAGTCTCTGCATGATCTGGCCTGGGACCTCGCTGACCACATCCCCTAATACTACTCTCTCAAATCTGCCAATCTTATTCTAACCTCAGGGCCTTTGCACTGGCAGTTTTCTCTGCCCAGATATTCAATGTGGCTCTCTTACTTCATATCTTTGTTAAAATGCCACCTCTGCAGTGAGTCCCCCACCCTGACCCCCTCAAGGGCCAAGGATTTGTTGTCTTGTTCACTGGTGTACCCCCAGAGTCTAGAACTGCTCTTGGCACATAGTAGGTACTCACTAATATACTAGATGAAAAAAATGGATGGATGGAAAAACCTACATCCTACTTGTTGAAATAAGGCGTGTGAAGGACTCTGTGAAGAGCTCTGTGATGTGTAATAATGGGATGGGGGCAGAGAGGAGCCCCAGGTCCCATCTGATCTATCAGAACCATCACTGTCCCACAGGTGATAGATGAGGACACCCAGCCTCAGCGAAGGCACTGAGGGCAGAGTTGGGTGGGCCCCGGGCCTGACTGTCCCTCAGCCCCAGCCCCTGGCCCGGACTGAGAACCTTCCCTGCCCTGATGTTGCCTGCTACGGATGGGGAGAAGGACTGTGGCAGCTCTAGGCCCTCCTGGGCACAAGTGAGGAGGTAGCCACTTGCCCCCACACTGCAGATTCATCTGTTTCTGAGAATGAGAAATAGCAGCCTGGTACTTGCTGGCCCCTCCATCCCCTCCCTTTTTCTGGAGCCGGGAAGAGGCAGGAAGGTCAGGTGTGGGGGCTCACTCTCCTCCCATCCTACAACTTCCCCCTCCTTCCTGGGACTCTGGAGCCTGCCCACTTGAGTTCAAATCCCAGCTCTGCTATGCCCTAGCTGTATGACCTTGAGCAAGTCACTTTAACCTCTCTGTGCCGCAGTTTCCTCACCTGTAAAATAGGGATGTTAAGAGCATCCACCTCAAAGAGTTACGTGAGGCCTAATGGAGGCAAACATCACACACAGCATGTGCTGGCACTTGGTAAGTGCTCAGAAAAGCCCAGTCATTCTCACTGTATCACTGCTTGTCTCCAGGTCCCTGGGACACACTTTTTGTTTCCAGGAGTCCCCACATCTCAGGGCTTGGGTGCCAGGTGAAGGGAGGCTCCCCACCCCATATCCCCCCAAGCTGGCTCCTGGCCCCCCAACTCACGGGGTATTCCTGGCGCACATCAATCTCAGCAGGCAGGACGGTCATGGCGGGACAGCGGCTGGGACCCTCACTGGCGCTGGTCCAGAAATGCTGCTGGCTGGAATTGGTGCAGTCTTGCTGCAGGGTGCACCTGGAGCGGCAGGACACGTCAGGACCCAGGTGAGCTCCCTTCTGCCCAGCCTCCCAGGCCCTGCCCCTGCCCAGGGGTCTCACCGTGTCTCCAGGGCGCACCAGCCGCAGTAGGCATCGGCTGCACCCACACAGTCCTCACAGGTGGTGTGTACGGCGCACGCAGCGACTTTCACCCTGGCCATCTGCAGGCAGAGGCAGGGGCCAGCTCAGTAGGGCTACTGGTCCCTCCCCCAGGGAGTTGGCCTGGTGAGCAAGAGCCAGGAGAGGCTGGGGAAACTGAGGCTTGACACTACACAGGGGAAACATAGGAATAAGGCCTCTCTGCAGTGGCGATGTCCGCACTGGGAGGTGAAGGGCAAGCAGGCAAAGGAGGTGGGGAAGGAGGGTGCTCCTGACAGAAGGAGCAGCATGTGCAAAGGCCAGGCAAGCAAGAGAGTTCAGGTCATCCTGAGACTTTGTCAGGCTAGGGCGCTGGCATTACCTGGTGGGACGTCATCAGATAAAGGTAACCAGGGTCTGCTGGGTCAAACTGCATGACGTGGTGCACAGGCTCCCCGTAGGCCACAGTCACCACCCGCCTGCTGACCACCTGCATGCTCTCGTTCAGGTTGATCTGTGGGGGTGGTGGCTATCAGGGTGATGGTGCACTGGGAGGGTGCTCACGGCAGGGGGAGACCAAACACTGGGGAGCTGCCCCATGGCACGGGTAGGGGACCAACCCAGGCTTGGGTGCTCAGCCTCCCCATCCTCTCTTGGACCCTTCTAGGACTGGTGGGAAATCACAGACATGTAAGGGCAGTGGGTCCAGCCTCTACCCTTCTGCCTCCCCAGGCTCCCACAGGCTCTGTCCCAGCTCCTGGGGCATCTCTGCTTCCAGGTGGCCTCTGGGCAGATTCTGTCCCAGGCATCTTGGCCCAGGTTCAGTCTGCTGCCCTCAGCTCGACCCCCATGCATTCGGCAGACACTCAATTCATTTCTACTCCTTCAAATATTTGTTGAACACCTACTGTGGTCCAGGGCCTCCGCTGGGTGTTGTAACCTCAACCCTGAGATAAGAATCTGCATAGTGCAGAGTGGTAGGTGAAGAAGCTGGGTTTAGGGATAGTGTGAAGCCCGAGGCAGCTGGAAGTGAGTTCAACCACATCTCTATGTGACTACACTGATTTCCCTCCCAGAGCTTCAGTGACCCCATCTGTGAAACAGGAATCTGCTGGGCTTCCTTTGGAGGAGTGTGAGAACTAAATGAGATGATGCCCATGGTGGCCCTTTGAGACTGGGAAGACAGTGGGTGCCTAGTAACTACAGCTTTATGGGTGGGAGGTGGAGAAGACTCCTTGCTTTCTGCATGCTCAGGCATTGTCATAGCAGACTCTGGTTCCTGGACAGTCCAGCTCATTTTCCCCATGACAGGCAAGGAAATCAAGGCTCACTCGGTGAGAAACAACGGCCCCCGGGTCACACAGCTGTGCCTGGAAGAACCAGGATCTGAATCCAAGTATCTAACCCCCTAAAAGACGAACCCCACTGTCTAAGAACCCTTAACAGGGACTTCGAAGGCAGAGGAGGATGCCTCCTCTCTGACGCCATGCCTAAAACTTCCCCCACTGCTATTCGTGGGCCAGCAAAGGTCCCAGGGCCAGGCGGGCTAGGCTCCAACCCCCACCCCACCCACCCCTGGCCCATGGCGTCTGCCTGGACAGCCAAGAGAATTGGATTATCGAATCTGAGTCAATTAGGCCAGGGCCTGGTACACGCTGGAGCCATGCCAAGCAGCTGACTTTCCCAACAGGCAGGGAGTGGGAGGTGGGTGGGGGGACAGGTCCAGGCCCTCACCTAGGGGCCCAACATGGGCCCTGCCAAGTCTGTCCTGCCTCAAAGTGGGAACCAGGTTCCTCTCACCCTTCCCAGCTCCACGAATCCTGAGCCAGGCATTACCTGTGGAAACCAGTCACCTTGATTGGGGGAGGCGGGGTTCTTGAAAGAGTGGCAGGTGGGGTGGAGGAGGAGACACAGTGAGAGCCCCCATTTCCCAGGCTATGGCCTTCCTCATGTCAAAGCCCCACAATAGTCTTGAAAGGCAAGGCATACAGCCCTTCACAGATGGGAAAACTGAGGCCCAGAAAGTGTGTTGCCCAAGGTCAAATACACTGCAAGTGGCAGAGCCCAGAAACTTGAACTCAGGTCCATCCACCTCAGAGCCCCAGTCCCAGAGACCCTGAGAGAAAAGCCAGCCCTCAGCAACTGGTTCCCTCCTCTGCACAAGAGGGGAAGAAACAGAAGTGAAAATGCCTTGTGAACTGTAATGTGCTAGGCCAACAGGAGAAAATAAAGGCTAATACTGGACCTGGAGAGGCTGCAGCCTGGGTTCAGCCTGTTGCTTCACTTCCCACCCACCTTTGCCCTCTCTGCTCCCAGCCTCCTTCAGCATCCCCTGAACCCAGAGCCCTACCTTCAGCAGCCGCCCACTGACTGTGCCCAGGAAGACCACCGTGTAGTTGCTGACACTGGCCACAGCCACAGAAGAGAGGCCTGGGGCTCGGAACACAGGTGTGGCCTTCAGAGGCTGCAGGACGGACAGCGGGTGCTGTAGGTGGGCTGCCCCGCAGTCCAGCTGCTCCGGCTGCAACTGGAAGAGAAACAGCACACATGACCTCAGCTCTGGAACCTTCTTCAGCTCTCGGGGCTGCACTGTATATATCTCAGATCTCGGCATCAGAGCTTTCTTGTTCCTGCTGAGACCCAAACACAAGCAGAGTCCTATCTTCAACCCCAGACTAACACCTGACCTTGGATTTAGTCATGGAGCTGCCCCAAGATGACATTTCAGGTACATAGGAACCACAGGGAAGGAGCTGGGGTGGGGGGGAGGGGATAAGAAGGGTTAGCAGGTATGCAGGGGGCCAGGGAGGTTGGGACAGGGTAAGGCCTACATATTCTCATCATCCTTGGAACTGCCCTACCTGGCTGGCCACAGCAAGGCAAAGCAGAGGAGCCCACGCCAGAGCACCCAAGGTCACCCTCTGCCTCAACTTACCTGCTGACACCCAGGTGGCATCCCTCCTACTTCAGCTATGTCTCCACAGCAACCATGGGTCTGCCGGGCCCCCTGCTCTGATCCCAGCACCACCATTCCCAAATCCCCAGTAGTTCCCCAGACTGAGGCCTTCCTAAACTGGGGCCTTCTCCAAGCACACATCCCCCCATCTACCTACATTACTGATGGGCAAAGCACACGGTCAGGTGCGTCCAAATGCATGGTCCCAGCATCCACCTCAGCCCAGCTGGCAAATCAGCCCCACCTCACAGGAGGAAGACAGCTGTGGCTGGTGACCTCAGTCCCTGGGCACTCCCTGGACTTGCTCCCACCCTTCTCAATTTTCTCTGAGTCTTGAAAGTCAAAGGTTCCTTCTAAAATTTGCACAAAAATACAAAAACAAACCTCCCGGAAGTGCCTTTAGGAATATAATTGGGCAAATCCACAAGGATGCAGAGACAAGCATAGTTTAGAGAGTGGACAGGGGACACAACCTCATGTCTGATAGGACTGAGCATGTAAATTATGGCACATTGTCGAGGAGAACCGCTCCCACCTCTTAGTGCCACCACCAATTTGTATCGAGTACGACAGAAACATGTCTGGCTGAGAAAACTCACGGGAGGTCATAGAGCCATTTTGATGAAACAGGTGCATGAACAACAAAGTAAAAGTCATGATAGTAAACATAATAACAGGCCATGTTTACTGGGAATCAACAGTGGATCAGGCCTGGGCATCAATGCCCTGAATCCCAGCAGCCCTATGGGGTTATTACATGCCACAAATGGGGAAACTGAGACTCAGAGGGGAAGCAGCCTCCTCGAGATCACCAGCTGCAATGCCATGCCTCTAAGACTGAAGCTGGCAGCAAACCTGAGACCATACCTTGTCCTCCCAGGTGCCGGGATGTGGGCAATGGAGGCTCTGAGCAGGGACTCAGGTCATCGGAATGCAGCATAGGAACTGGCTTTCATGTACCACTTTAGAGGGTTTTTTCCTTCTTATCTGTGCTTTTTGCAAGCCTAAGCCACTGACTATGTGCCCATGTGGGGTTTGTACAAAAAAGCTCAGCTACTTTTCAAAAGAAAACAATAAATACCAAGTCCATCTGTCCCTGAGTGAATAAACATTGTTGTGGCTTGACAGGCTTCGAGGTGGGGGGTGTTTCACAGAGTATCCCTGGGGTGGGGCTGGTGGGGGGCCTGGGCCAGAACCCAGGAGTGGGTGGTCTTCCTTGAGATGGCTGGGGGTGACCTGGGCAAGTCACCTCACTTCTCTGAGCTTCAGTTTCCTCGCCTATAAAATGAGAGCATCTGTAGCACCTCCCTCAAAAGGGCTGGGATGAGATGATTCATTGTAAAGCACTTCACACAGGGCATGCATAGCCCATGGTCAATGCCCCAGAAGTGTTAGCTGATATCAGATATGACTGTCACTATGATTATTATCATCAAGTGGAATTTTAGGCAAATCATGCCTACTTCAAAAGCTTGAAAGCCTGTCTGCCTGGGACCACCTTAGGGTGGCCACCCTCTCACCCAGGAGGCTCTCCCAGCCCTCTTCTCTGGGCCCTCTCCTCATTTACCCACTCAACATAGCTGGTGAGTGAGCCCTGTGAAACACAAAGCAGGTCTCCCCTATTTAGAACACTCTGATGGTAACACTCCGAATAAACCCTGAATTCTCCCACCAGAACCCTGGGACCTTTAAGCCCACCCCACAGCCTCCTGGCCCTCACTCCTTCATGCCAGCCACATTGGCCTCATTTCTGTTTCTCAAACATTCCAAGCTGGGTCCTGCCTCTAGGCCTTTGCCCTCGCTGCTCCCGCTGCCTTGAGTGCCATTCCCCAGACTGTAATCAATACGCAGCTGACCACTGAACACCACAGGGCTTAGGGGCACCAACCCCGGGGCCACTGAAAATCGGTATGTAACTTTGACTACCCAGTCATCCCTGGGTATCCAAGGAGGACTGGTTCCAGGACCCCTCCACCCCACCAAAAAAATTCATGGATGCTCAAGTCCTATATATGAAATGGCCTAGAGCCACGCATATAGTCAGCCTTCTGCATCCTTGGACTCCTAACCACAGATGGAAAAAGTACCGTCCGTGGTTGGTTCAATCCGCGGACCCAAAACCCAGGGATATGGAGGGCGGACTGGATATTTACCTTTAAAAATCGACATAACAAGTGGACCTGTGCGGTTTAAAGTTGTGTTGTTCAAGGGTCAACTGTAATCGGCTCCTGCTCATCCTTCAGCCTCAGACCTACCCTGCCTGACTTCATCCTGTGTGTGCCCCAGTTGGGGGCAGCCAGGAAAGAGGGGGCTGAACCCTCTCCCCAGCTGCCTTGCCCAGTGCCAGGCCCACCCCTCAGCAATCCTGCAGCTGCAGGGAGGAGGTGAGGAGGGCTCATTCTGCACTCAGGCCCAAGTCCCGCCATGAGGAATGCTTTTTCTAGAGTTACATAATTTTTCTCATGAATATGGATTACTTGTGTCAGTAAACAATAAGTTGTTTTAAAATTAAAATTGTAAACCTTGCCCATGGGACATGGTATTTTTTTCCCCCTGAACTCTGGGAGGCGTGGGAAGTTAGGCAGGGAGACCTGGGAGGCACCATGACACCTTTGGGGTTTTCTGCCTTGGGCCTTGCGATGGGGTCCCCAGCCAGGGTGGGGGTTCCTGGGAAAAGTCAGACAGGCACCCAGCTGGGGTGATTTGTGGGTCAGGGCAGCAAAGAGGATGGGGGGGCGGGGAAGTACATGGAGACTCCGGCTCTCGCCTGCCTGTCCTGACGTTCACAAGTCATTAATTCTACGCCAAAAGAATTTTCTAAAAAGCCTTCCCTCCAACATTTTTTTTCCTTATCCTAAAAATAAAATTAAAAAAAAATTTTTTTAAAGGAGAAGTAACCCGTCACTGCTCTGAATGATCTGTGCTCTGACGGGGAAGCTGACTCCCCAACCACCAGGGGAAATCACAAGCCTTCAACCGGCTCAAACATGGAAGCTGGGAAGGCGAGACAAGCCTTCCCCAGTGGGGGAGGGGGCTGAAGGCCCAGGGAAGGGGGATTGCGAGCTTGGGGACCGGGCAGCCCTCCCGACCCGGAGAGTGGCCTCAGCCGAACTTAGTCTCCTGGGGCAGTCCTAGCTCCACAGTCCCAAAATATCACCCTGACCAAATGACACTGCTTGAAATTCCTCCATTAGCACTGGCCTGCCTTCAAGTCTCACTCAGCGTAGGTCTTTCAAAATCACGAATTCCCCTGAGAGCAGGAGGAGGGCTGGATGTACACCACAGCAGCCCCCTCCAACCCACAACAGCCACCTTTCCGAGCACAGAGCTAGTTAGCTCCTCCCTGACTAAAACTTTTCTCTGGCTCCCAGTCCCAGCTTTCTCCTCAGGATCAAGCCTGGCATTCGAGGCCTTTGTGATCTGGCTCCTGCCAAGTGCTCAGGCCTCAGTCTCACTTCTTCCTCTGCCCAATTCTCTGCTCCGACCACACCAATCTCTGCAGTTCCTCAAATGTGCCCACACTTTCCTGCAAGGGCTCCTGAACCTTCATAATGCTGTTTCCTCAGCAGCCAGTGCCCTTCCCACACCTCTAAGACATTCATACTTCCCCTGGCCTTGAGGCCCCTCATCTTTACCCATGTTATTCCCTTTGCCAGGCATGCCCAGGCAGCAAGTTTTTAGCCAGGCTTCAAGGTGTGGCTCAAAAAAAAAAAAAAAGAAAAAGAAAAAAAAAGAAAGCTCCCCACCCCCCCATGTGAGGGCTCTGTGCTGGTCACCGCTCTCACGTATCATGGTAGCATATGCACAAGTTTCTCCAGGGCAGAGAGAGCACTATGGGATAAGGGTTTACTAAAGAAAGAAAACTAATGTTCACTAAAGTGTGAACAACTGTATTCGGAAGCTTCCTTTCCAAGCAGAGGGATTAAGAGCAACACTGCCACGTTGGGTACTGGAGAACTAAGGGGAAAGTATGGGTCAAATGTATGCCTACTGTGTGTGTGTGACAACACAGGGAGGCAGGTGTTCAGGCCCAGACAACACCTGGCTGCTAGTCTTGGTTCCTTTAAGAACTTCGGTTTATCCCTCTCTAAAATGGGATGAGCAATAGCCTCTGGTCTCCACTCTTTCTGAGAGCAGGATGCCCCCTGCCCACCCCAGCTGGTTTCCTCCTGGGGCCAAAGCTCAGCTTTGCCCACTCTCCCATTAGAACTCTGATATATTGATTTCACTACCAACCATAATTGTGTTGAGTTTCTCTCCCCAGGAAGCCAGCTGGAGCAAGGGCTCCAAGAGCCTTGCTTCTCAGGCCTTCCACATCCTGCCCACCAAACCTCAGTCGACTGCAGGTGGCACTCCAAGGAGGATGAGGCATCGATGGCGGGCACCACGGCAGGCTGCAACACTCAGCGGTTCTGTCCCAGGTAGAGACTACACCAGCTGTTGGGGCTTTGTGCACTTTCCTGCCTCAAGTTTTTTATCGTTATTGAACCGTGATCCCAGGCAAGTGAGGATTCACCGTCAAGAATAGAAAGCACACTTTTGGGTATTGACTGGCCAACTGTAAGTGGCCTGAGGCTGGCTACTCCTGGGCTGGGGGCTAGATGGGCCCCCTCTCCCACTCACCCTCCACAGGAGCCAGAGGGAGCTTTCAAAACTTCGAAGCACTAAATGCAAAGAGGGATCCTGGAAAAGTAAAAGGACATTTGTGAAGTCTGGAGCGGAGAGTAAAGTGCCAATGCTGGATTCTCCGTTTAGGCAAATGTCCACGGTGGCAGAAGACCTCGGCAATGGGGAAAACTGAGGGAAGTGTGCACAGGAACTATCTTTGTAACTTTCCTGTACATCTAAAATTATTTCAAATCAAACATTTATTTTTAAAAAATACACAAAGCAGATTGTATCCCCTCCACAGCTCAACAGTCTTCAATGGCTCCCCAATGCCCTTGATATAAACCCAAACTTTGCTCGTGGGCCCTCCCTCGAGGCCCTGCTTGATCTAGCCTGCCCCTCTGCAGCTTTCTTCAACCCCGTCCCAGCCAACTCCTGCTCCCTCCGCTTGGACAGCGAGGAGGGGCAAAGAGACGCCCCAGAAACAGGACTAAAGAGAGAGGAAGCAGAGACTAGGCAGGGTGCAATGTCATGGGGTCTGACAGGCAATTTGCAGGGGGCCTCAAAAGCTAGGTCTAGATAAAAAGGCCACTAAACTCTCCTGGATTACTGCTTCCTGCAAAGCTTGATGACTCACTCCTCCCCCTATATTTGTTCAGAAACTCTGAGGTTAAAGCAGGAAGTGCTCTCAAGGTCATCTAAGGGCACACGGTCAGGTCAGAATTTGAGGCCACACCTGTGACCCCCAAACCCAAACGCTACCCTCCCACTTCAGCCTGTGCAGCCTCTTGTGGGATGGGCAGCCTCTTGGTACACCACAGCTACTGGGCTCTGGGTCCACTGAGCTGACCCCTCCACTCAGGGTAAACTGAGGCATGCAGAGAACCATGGGCCTGCTGTGTGCCAGCCCTTGGAGCAGGGTGGTTAGACTTGATTCTGCCAGGGGTTGGGGGGCAAGGGGGGCTCTGGCCAATGCCCAACAGCAAGGAGGAAGTCGCCTGCTGTGGAGAGAAAACACGGGCACTCCCTGTGGGTAACCAAGAGGCTGACTTCCTCAAGGGGCCGGGGTGAGAAAGGATGGCCATCGGGCCAGAAAATAACCGTCAGGAGGCCTCGCCCTGAGAAGAAAAGCAGTACCTTCGGGAAACCAAGGCACAGAGAGGGGCAGAGGCTTTCTCAGGACACACCTGAGAAAGCATAATAATTCCCCACCTGGCTCCAGGCTGCCTGAATCAGGCAGGATGAACTGGCAAATAGCAGTGGACACAGCAGCTCAGGTGGACACTTGCAGAGCTTCAAAGAGGCCTGCCTTGGTTTCCCTGACCCCCTCTCTGGAGGAGGTGAGTCACCCAGCCCCAGGGCATTAAGGCCCAGGCCGGGTGGGCACCAGCTGGAAGGGCTGTGTGAAACAGCCAGCCAGGCTGCCCTGAGCACGAGATGCCTGCCCACCCACAACTAATACTCTTGGCCCTGCTGCCCCCAGACTGAGATCAGAGGTGTGGCTGAGTTGAAGACCTGCTGTGGGCAGGTACCAAGCAGAGAGTTACCTCACAGCCACGGAAGGGCACACACACTCTTGTGGCCCCATTTTATAGGCAGAAGTTGAGGCTTCTGATATGCCAAGCCTCCTGGCTCTTCACTCAAGGTAGGGTGCCCCACCCTCTCTGAGCCTCAGTCTCCTCATCTGTAAAGTAGGAACAGTAACAAATGTTCCCAGGTCGCTCTGCAGGCCACTGGGCAGAAGCTCAAGGACACCTGAGCAAGGGGGAGCCCCCAGGGTGGACAGCCACTCTGCAGCTCCCCAGAGTCGAGCATCTGAGGCCAGACCAGTAGCACTGCCACCCTTCAGGACAGGATGTTAGGAGCTAGGCCGAGGCCTGCCTGGGAACTACGGCCACAGCGGCTGACTCAAGCAGCTATTGTTTTGTTAGCTGGACGCGGCCCCCCCAGATACCCAGCTCCCACTTCTTGAAGCTGTTTCTCATTCCCGCCCAGCCTGGCCCCATTTCCAGCCCTCCCCGCCGGGTCCCAGAGGAGCACAGTGTGGGATGGGCAGCCAGCTCTGAAGGGGGGCGGGGTGGCAGAGTGCTGTGTCTCCAGCCCCTCCTTCCCCAGAACAGTTTCTGTCCCAGCTTCTCCCTGAAGGGGATGCAGGCCAGGAGAAGCTAAGAGCGCAGCTGCCTCCCCTGGGCACAGACAGCCTTCCTCCTCCTGGGGCCGGGCGCCCTGGAGACTAGAGTGCACACCCTCCTCCCCACCCCAGCTGGGGGTGCTGGCTGCAGTCCCGGAGTCATCATACAACAGCTTGTGGGTGCAGCTGAGGGGACAGGGCTGGTTTGGGACACCCAGCAAACATCTCTGGGCCAGGCCCCACGTGCTGGAGACATGACTGTGACACATGGGTCCCTCTCTTTAGTTGTACAATCACAGTTCAGAGACCACCCCCACGTTGGGAAGTAACAGCTTTATAATAATGCGGTACTCTTGACTACATGACAATAATGAGCAGCTACCATTTACTCTGCAGAGATCTCTGCCTGTATAACCTCATCTAACCTTCACCATACCCTAATGAGTTGATGCTACTTTGCAGCAAATGTAAGTGGGGCACAGAGAGGTGAAGTGACTTGCCCAGGGTCACAGAACCATTACATTCAGATAGGAGCCTCAAACCGAGGCAGGCTGGCTCCAGACTCCTCATCCTCCTCCACAGCTGCTCTGTTGGGCACTGCCAACAGCTGCTGGCAGAGTGGCCCCTCAAAAATCAGAAAGGCCCTGGGTTGCAAGCTGGGGAAACTGAGGCTCTTCCAGGAGATGGCCACTTCTAGAGGACTCAATCACCTCAAACACACGGTAGACGTGCCCTGAGAGGGGCACGGGGGGTGCGGGTAGACACCAATCCTGTTTAGCTCCTTTCCTGGGCCTGGCCTCCACTTCAAGGCCCCTGCCCATTGCCTGCCCCCCCATTATTTACCGATCAGAGCAGAAAGCGCTACATGATTAACGCCCCACTGGGGCCTCGCTGGGCTTCGTAATGGAGCTTAGAGCTTCCTCCCTCCTCCAGCACGTGATTTATCATGTTTCAGGGTAAAGGACAGTGGACTAGGAGGGGCGAGCCAAGCTGGCCGGGAGACGGGCAGATTCTGGTGGCATCAAGTATCAGCAGAATGGGAGGTGCAGGGCCTGTCCTGGAAGCCTGTAGGGTTCGGTCCTGGCCCAAACACAGGCTTTGGAAGGAAGAAAACGACCACACTCAGGGGGCAGCCAGGATCCAAATCCACGTGGCTAGTGCCAAGAGACTTTCCAGGCCTGTCCCCAGGCAGGGACCTGCAGGTTTCCATGGCAATACTCACACTGTTGTCAGAGCTGGAGAGGCCCTGGGGAGTCACCTGGTCCAGCCACTGTGGGGACTCTGGGAAAGAGCCTCCTGCTCCTACCAGCACCTGGCAGGGCTAATGCGGAGCCAGCAACCACGGGTCCCTTCTCAAACCAAATTATCTAGGTCTTACTCTTCCCCCAAAGCCTTGCTGGCTCTCTGCAGCCCACAGGGCAGTGTCCAAATCCTTGGCCTGTACCCCAGACCCCACACACTCTCAGCTGCATCTTTGCCTGCTACCCAGGCCATATTCTACCACCTCTCAGGGCCTCTGTCCCTGCTGTGTCCTCTGCCTCGAATGCCCTCCCCTGCCACATCTGTCAAAGTCCTACTCCAATGTTCTCCTCTTCCAGGAGGGCTTCCCTGACTACCTCAGATGAGGGACTACAACAAGTCTTCTGTCATGATCGCCTCCCTGACTGGGGGGCTCTTGGAGGGTAGGGACAGGGTCTGAGTCATCCATTTTGAGGGGGCTGCCATGTAACAAAGTTGAGCCCCTTCCCATACTGCCTCATTTCAGAGCACGCTCTACCAGGAGTACAGACAGGCAGGAGATGTTGCCCAGGAGGTGCTGGGCTCTGGTGGGCAAAGGTGGGGACAGCTGCAGTCCGGGACCATGCTGGGCACTGGGGCTCTTCAGTCCTCACTGGGAGGCTCTCATTATTCCCCCAGCAGCCCCCGCAGGGGCAGAACTTCCCTGAGTCTCAGTTTTTTCACCTTTAAAATGGACCCATTCACCCCTTCCCACTGTGACCTCGGGACCCCCTGGGCATTTTCAGAGGATCCAGGGAGAAAAGGTGATGAACACAGGCACTACGGCCAGATACCTGCTCTCCCCTTCACCCACTGTGAGACCTCAGGCAAGTCACTCAGCCTCTCTGGGCCTGTTTCCCCTTGTTGTAGACTGGGGATAACACTCATCTCATTCTGCTTCTGGGAGTATAAAAGATATACTATATGTAATGCTTTGCAAAGTGCTCAACACAGATTAAGTTCCTAAGAAAAACAACAGCAGTAATGATGATGCTGACAGGAGCAAATTCTCACTTTGACAGGTATCAAAGGACTTCCTTGCCACCCGAGGACCCAACTCAGATTGGGAAACTGAGGCCCAGAAAGGGGAAGGGACGCCCTCACCCCTGGGGGCTCAGGCCCTCGTGCTCCTTCCGTACACATGTACACACGGAGTCTGCTCTCCCTGCAGCCATCACTACTTGGATCCGACCTGTTTCCCTAATCTCCGTGAAAACCAGCAGCTGTGGGCGGGCTAAATGAACTCTTGTTGAAGGTGTTTCTGCAGGGCCTGAAGTTGATTCACTTACAGCCTCCTTGTTCTTCCCTACGCCAAGCCCACTGTACAAGTGGGGAAATGGAGGCCCAGCGAACGTTAGAGACTTGCCCGAGGCCATAGCAAGGAAGGTGCAGAGCCGGGATTTGAATCCAGGGTGTTGGCATCAGAGCCCAGCACTCACCCACCACTCTTCACTGTTGGCATGGCTGTGACAGATCCTCCACCTACCCTCCTAGCCAATGCCAGACAGTAAGGTGTCACGCTGGAGGGGAGGACGAAGCCTGCTCAGCCCCAGTCCCCAGCATGGTCTCGACCCAGGAGGGCTGAGGTCACTGTTGAAAGGGATATGTCAAGTCATCATTCAAACTGACCACATCATTTATTCACACACACAAAGGGCCAGGGGTAGGGGGTTCCCTGGTGGTGTAGGGGCTAGGCTTCAGCACTCTCAATGCTGTGGCCTGGATTCGATTCCCAGTCAGGGAACCACCAAAAAAAAAAAAAAGGCCAGGGGACACCCCCTGCCTCTTTCAGAGTCCAAGCAATCTCGTATTCAGAGATGAATACAACCAGGTGCTTTCCTGCCTCTCCAACTTCTGCAGGAGGCCCCAACAGCCCAAGCCCTAGGCTGACCAGAAGTACCATTTGAAATGGGACAGAAAACAATGGTACTGTCCCATTTCAAACAGTACCTCTGGTCAGCCTACTGACACCTTGAATTTAGCCCAGTGAGACTACGCTGACCACACATATGGTTTAAAACAGGATAGTACTGTAGCTTTCTGTCCTGTTTCAAATGGTATGTCTGGTCAGCCAACCCAGATGCCCCAGCCAGCTGCACCCCACTCTGGATCTGAGTCACTGCAGCATTCGCTCCCAGCTCCATCTGGGGCCTACGTGAAGGTGCGTATTGTCACAGAAGGGGATTTTGCACAAAGGACTCCACCCAAATCTCCAAAGGAGGTGGGTAATTACAGAACCACCAGCAGAGCGCTCACAGCCAACACCAGCTATCACCCAGAGTGGACTCTGAAACCAGACAGCCAGTCTGTAGAGCCCTACTCTGGCTAACCAGCTGTGTGACCCTGGACCTCAGTTTCCCCATGTGTAAACAGGATGACAGCACTTTTGTCTCAAAGTGGGTAAGGGTATGACATAAAAGGCACTGGTATTCGTGAAGGGCCAGCACAGCATTCGTGCTCAGAACTGGGAGCTCAGCATTGGTTATTATTCCAGCCGGGACAGCTGAAAGGACACCTACCCTTTGTACACCCCTCAGGCCCCACAGAACCTCAGCATCTGCCCCATCAACAGCAGTGACAGCGGGCCCACTCTTCCCTATGCCCTCCTGCCTGAGTTGCTGGAGCCCCTACAGCACCAGACACGCCCTTGCCTCACCCCTCTGCCTCCCCCACCCCAGCTCGCCTTCAGGGACTGGTTTGATCCTCTAAGCATCCTCCCTCCTCTGAGTGCTCCCTGCCCCATGGATGCTCCACACACTGAATACTTTTCTCAGATGTATTGTTCCCCCCTCTGGTACTAATGCCTCTACCTGTCATTTCCTGGGCACTGCTGTGAGATTTTAATCTGCCCACATCCTCAGAAGACACTGGCCCGTTTTACAGTGAGAAAGTATGAGGTCCAGGGAGGATAAATAACTCACCCTGGGTCACATAGCATACGGTCAGGAGAACAGGACTCAACATGAGCTTTACCCTTATATATATACCTGGGAGTCCAGACAAATGGTGTTCCCAGGGTGGGGAGGGATGTTAACAGTCTCATGGCACAAGTCCTGTCTTTCTCTCTAGGTAAGAAGGTCATCCTGGCCAACCCCACGGGAACCCCTTCTCCTAAGTCCCACCAAGTGTCTCTACTTGCCCCCAGCCCAATTCCAAATCCAAAGCCCATCTTAAAAGCTCTGTCTCCCTCCACCCCCACCCAGCATATCAGCCCCTAAATTGGTTCAGAAAATGCCTTCTTGATGATGAGCACCCACCCACACCCACCCACCACATGCCAGTTTAAAACTGCCTGAGGGTTTTTTTTACACCTTTACTATAAAAAGACACCTTGAAAATGTAGCATTGACATTTCCCTGTCGGTTTTCTTTTTTACTTAAAAACACAAATATTGCGGTCATTCAAAGGGCGGGGGGGCAGATCAGGGAAGGGAGTAGGACTTGGTCTTCCCTTGCCTTGCTGAGTGACCCTGTATCTCCATTCCCTTCAATAGCTGTGGCACTTCCCAACTTGCTGTCACCTCAAACATGAGGTGAGGAAAGGGATCCGTGCTGCACACAATGGAGGTGAATTTCCACACTCCCGTTCTCTTTCAAAACAGTCCAACAGCCCCAAATACGCCAGAAGCCATCAGGGACAAAGTGGGGGCCCTCGAGGGCTGGGGGACACTGAGGTTCCCTACCTCTGACCTCACACCTCAGCAGCTCCACCCTTCTCTGCCAGATTCCCAGGTGGAAGGTGGCAGTAGTGGCTGAGACTTCACTGCCTTGAAGGTGGGGAGCAGAGGACAAAGCCTGCCAGGTGAGAAGCTGGGATGTCTGAGACCACCCTGGCCCAGGCTCTGAGGCTGTGGGGTTAAGGGATCCTGAAAGCAACCTTGAAAGGCTAGGTTTCCAGAGGCTGGGCCAAGCCACCTCACCTGGAAGTCAGATGTCCCTGGAGAACAGATGGAAGGACGGGGTGCTGTCCCCCAGCCCAATGGCACTAACTCCCATCCTGATGCCAGGCCAGACTGGGCAGCTTCCTTCCCCTCCATCCTGTCTCTACCCGGAACTTCATCCAGGGAGCTGAGTCTGTCACAAGCCCACTGCTTCCCTCCATGCCCCCAGACTGGCAGTCACAACCGAAGAACACAGCCTGGCCTGCTGTCTCCGCCACTGCGTCCAGCCTGGCACACAGTAAGTGCTCAAGAAATATTTTCAAATGAATGAGTGAACTCGTGCCTGGGAGGTGGCACCAGCCTCCCAACTACCCTCCCTGCCTCTCAACTTTCCTTCTTACTAGCCATCTAGGGACTTTCTCAATTAATTATATTAAAAATAATCATAGTTAATTGCAAACACATGTGCCAGGCACACTACCAAATGCTTCAAATGTATCATCTCACTGAATCCCCACAACAGTCCTGGGAGACAGGTGTTTCTACTATCGTTTCTATTCCACAGAAGAGGACCCGGAGGTGCTCATTTAAATTATATCATTCCTCTGGCTAAAACCCTTCAGGGCTCCCCATGTAGCCAGGATATAGTCCCAATTCCGCAATACGGCGAACCTGCACCCCACAGATGCCACCCACCTCCCCCAGCCTTTCTTTTATGCATTCCCCACTCCCCTGACCACCTTTTTTCAGTCACTCTAGCCTGCCTTGCTGTGCCCTACCCCGAGGCCTTTGCACAGGCCGTTTCCTCTGCCTGGACCCTTCCCACTTCTCCCGCTAGCTGCACGTGGGCAACTCCTGCTCATCCACGCACCTCCCCTGATATCACTCCCCCAGGAAACCTTGATGACCCTCTCCGGGCTTCCTCTTCCCAGGTTCTCCCAGGTCACGTGCACGGTTCATGAGAGCAGAAACTAAGTGACTGACCACGGGCCCCCAGTGCACAGCACAGGGCTAGGCACATAGTAGGGGCTTAGGAAAATGTTTATTGAGGATTCTATCTGGGGTTAGAGGTGGGAGATTGGTGGAGTCTTCACTGCTGCAAAACAAGCCAAAATAGGTCACTGTTTGCTGTTTAGGTTCAAGCCCAAACCTGTGCTAAAGCTGTCCCCTGGGGTAATAATAACGAGAACAGCAGACCTCTCCCAGGTGCTTACGATGTGCCAGGTATAGAGTGCTTTACGTTAATTAGTTCACTTAATCCTTAAAAAACAATCCTTTGTTTTTATTGTTCCCACTTTACAGATGAGGAAACTGAGGCTCAGAGAGGTTGTTAAGTCCCTTGCCAAGGTTACACAGCTGGGAAGTGACAGAATAGGGTTTGAACCTGGGATGCAAAGTCCAAGTTCTCAGCCCGTAACTGGGAGGTGGCAACAGCAAGAATAATAACCACTCCCCCACCACACCCCACCCTCAGCTGTGCTGGAAGCCCAGCTCCCGGAGCCTTGAACACATCTGGAAGATCCTGTCTAGTGGCCCTGGCCTAGGCCCACAGTTGGGTCAGAGAAACAGGAGGGGCGAGGACACGGGAGAGTGGCGCAGAGGAGGGCTGAGAATCTGCCCTGTCTGGGGACCAGGAGGCAGCCCTTGGCCACTCTGTCCCTGGGGCTGTGTCCCTGAAGAGACCCTGCCCCCAAGGAGGAAGCCCCAGCCCCCTTCAGCAGAGTGAGTCACTCCACAAGGCCAGGCAGAGAATAAGGGACCGTGGGAACCAGAACAGTTCCTGCCAGAGGGGGAGGAGGAGACTGCAGTGGCCCAAGGGGACAGACTCACACTGCACACATGGACACACCAGACCTGGAAAGGCCAACGAAAGTCCTGGCCCCCACAGGGTCTTCCCTCCGTAGAGCAGGGCTGACTCCCCCTCACCTCCTTTAGTCCTCAGACCACAAGGAACAAAACTCACCCTCTTAAACATGGCCCACAGGGGGATGTGGCTCTGGAGAATGGGGATGTCCCAACCACAGCGCTGGGCAGCCTGCTGGCCCCTGCGGGTGGCAGAGCGGGTCCCTGGGGCATTCTAAACTGCTCACCCACCATGACCTTTATTTTCAGGGCAGCCAGCCAGCCGGGTGGTGGGCAGCCATGGGAGCCCGACTATAGGACAAGGAATCTGGGTTTTCTCAAAAGCCCCAGTGTTGGGCACACCCACAGGAGAATAATTAAGCTCACGAGATTCTTGCCACAGCCTGGGGCAGGGTTCCCTAATAACCAGTCTTGAGTTTGGCATGTGCGGAGAAAGAAGCTGAAGTTTCCTAGGGCAAAGCCTGGGGTTCAAATGGACTCCCCAGGTTCAGACCAGGATGTAGAGTGTGGAAAAGGCCCAGGGTTCCACCTCCCAGGGCCTCCTGGAAAAGTGACCCCTTGCTGGTGGACTTCCTTGAGGGGAACTCCACAAAGTTCCCTCCTGCACCTTTGTGCCATGTCTCCCCAATATTAACACACACTCATCCCTCACCTGGGCCCCATCAACCCAGCCTGCTTCCTACCCAGCAAGTGTGTCCTCGAACCTGGCCGCTCATTCCCTCCTGAGCACCAGGGCCCTTTCCTGCCCCCTGCACACCCCAGTGCTGTTCACTTGCCTCCACTCGCCTGGCACTGGCACCTCCGTACTCCAGCCCGTGGTCAGACAAGCACTCAACCTACTGTGCCGTCAGCCTCGCTGCCTATGACCCCTAGGAGCATACCTGAGCTGTATATATACCTTTGGCTCTCTTCAGCGCCCTCACCTGGGTACCCATCCGCAACCAGGACCCCTCCCACACCTGTAGCCTAGCACTCATTTGAGTGCCGGCATCCGCACACCCGCGCAAATTCGCGCCCGTGCCCCCAACTCAGTTGACACCTGTATCCTCGCAAGTACACCTAGGTCCCCGCAAATTCACTTGTGGCCCAGAGTATACAGCTGTGTCCCACGGGTGAATTTGCGGGGACCTAGGTGTACTTGCGCTCGCTCCAGTGACCCGCCCAGCGCACAACCCGCCGAGTTAACCACACGTTCTTCCTCGGGCGCCCTGAGCCGGACCCCCGCACCCCCGTTGCTCGGGCGTACCTGGATGTTGCGCTTGCGCTCGCAGGCCGGCCCGGTGCCCTGCACCACGCTGTCAAGCACCGCCACCACGTTGGGTGCGGGCTCCACGAAGCAGGCGGTGCGCGCGGCGCGGATGGCAGCTTGCACGTCCGCGAAGCGGAAGGCGCAGAGCGCGGCTGGAGCGGCGCGGGCCGCGGGGGCCCCCTGGGGCCGCTCGAAGACGGCAAAGAGCAGTTCCCGTGTGGGGAAGACAGATACCAGGCGGCTATAGAGGTCGCCGCGGCCCGCGCCGCCGGAGCACTGCAAGCCCAGCTGGATGTAGGACTCGGTGAGCTTCTTGGCGTCGCCGCCGGCGCCGCGGGGCAGGCAGATGCGCGCCAGCAGGCTCCGCGCCTGGCTCTCCTTGTCGCCCGCGCGCGCCTCGCTATTGAGCGCTAGGTACGCGTAGGACTGGGCGGCCGGCGGCGGGTCGGGCGGGTGCAGGAAGGCGCGCACGAAGCCCAGCTTGTGCTGCTCCTTGGCGCCCTGCTTGATCTTGAGAATGTTGTCGTCGGAAGGGTTGAGGTCGAAGGTGAAGAGCTTGGCCAGGTCGCCGCGCGCATCCAGGGAGCGGATGGCGATCTCGGGCGTGTTCTCGAAGCGGTGGTCCTCCAGGCTGCGGTTGCGCGGGAAGAAGGCGCTGCCGTAGCCGGTGTACGTGGCGCCCACGAGCAGGCGGCTGCCCCCTGCGCCAGCGGCCGGCGGCAGCACCAGCCCCACGGTGGACGCGTTCGGGTGGTTGGCCGCCACGTTCAGCATGCTGGGAAACACGGTGACGGGCTCGGCGGGCGGCGCGGCGGGCGGGAAGCGCACGGCCACGGCCGAGATGTTGCCCCGGCGTCGCAGCTGGCAGAAGCCCTGGTAGATAGAGCCGCACACGACCACCAGGCCCTGGCCGGGGTCCAGCTGCAGGATCTTGTTGTAGTTGTCGGTGAGGCGCCGCGGGTGCTCACACGAAGCCTGCGGCAGCTGCGGGGCGTGACACAGCGGGCTGTCGGCCACGGGGCCCACGGCCGCCTCGGCCTCCAGGCTCAGGTTGGCGCCCGACAGCTGGTAGAGACGGTTGACGGCCGCCAGGTACACGGTCCCTGCAGCGCCGTCCAGGGCGAAGTTGTTGGTGGGCGTGGGCGAAGGGAAACGGCGCTGAATCTCCAGGGCGCTGGCCCACGCCGCCCCCAAGAGCAGCAGCAGCAACAGCAGCAGCGGGCACGGCGGCGGGGCCCAGAATGGCGGGCGCCGCGGCCGGGGGCTAGCCGCCGCAGCCCGGGCGCTAAGGGGTGCACCGCCCGCGGCGCGACGAGCCATCCGGGCGTGCGCGGGCTGCGCGGCGCGGCGAGTGCATGGGGCGCGGCGAGGCCGGGAGCCGGGAGCCCGGAGGCGGCGGGAGGCGGGGGGCGGGCCCGGGCCGCGAGGCGCTTCCTGCCCGCGCCAGCCGCCCCCGGCCCCGGCGCCCCGGCCCGGCTCAGCCGAGCCGCGCAAGCCGGGGGCGGGGCGGGGGCGGCTCCGATGCGGACACGCCCTCGCGCCGCGCCCCGCCCGGCCGCGCCCCGCCCCCGGGCCCCCTCCCGCCCCCCGCCCCCACTCCCCTGGAGCCCGGGCCCACTTCCCCGGGCACCCACTGGCCCCGCCCTGCCCTCCGGCCGCCCGGCCTTCGCTGGTTGACTGTGGGTCGGGCCGCCCCGCGCCCTCCAGGACTCTTCCGCGCTGCGTTCGCGGGCTGCGACTCCCTTTCCCGGCGCCTCCTCCGACTCAGTCGCCTGTTCCTCTCTCTCTTCCTCCCTCCTGGCCCCTCGGGCCCGTCTCTCTAGGGCTGATTTTCTGTTTTCCTTCCTCTCTTTCTACGCCCACCCCCGTTTCTACCTCTCTGTGTCTCCCTGTCTCTGTCTCACCCCTCCTCCCCTCCCCGCCTGTGTCTCTTTCTCCTTATTTCTTTCCTCTCATTCTCTCTCTCCCTTCTCTGTTTTTCTGTCCCTCACTCTCCGTGGCTCCATCTCCCCCCGCCCCCTCAAACCCTCTGTCCCTCGGACTCCCCTCTCCTCCGTCTCTGTCTTTCCCCCTTCTCTGCCTCTCTGCCTTCCTGGTCCACAGCCCTTCTCTCCGTCTCACTCTGAGTCTCTCCCCTTTGACTCCCTTTTGCAGGGCGCTGTCCAGGCCTGGGCACCCTCAGGGCCAGCTGGGCAGGGGGCACCACCCCCTCAGTCCACGTGATCTGTCTCCCCAAACCCCAGCCCCATAAAAGGAGTTTTATAATTGGTGGGACAGAGGGACAGAGCTCAAGGATCAGACATATAAGTCAGGAAGATGGACAGGAGAACTTGTTCGGAGGCATGTGCTAGGCTGAGGGGCAGGCTGGGCTGGCCACACCCAGAGTGAGTCCTTGGGTCCTGGTGGGTGAGTGGCCCCGGAGACATACTGTGGAGACTCGGCCCTGCAGGCTGCTGCTCTCCTGCCCTCCGCAGTTCACCAGGAGACACTTCCCCTTTGTGGGGGACTCTGGAAGGACCTAAAATCCCCCCAGATTAGTGGAAAATCAGCCCAGTGAGCTGGCACTGGAAGGAGCAGGTAGGCAGTGGGGAGGGGAGGCAAGCAGCGATGATTCCAAAGTCAGACACGCTGTGTGAGGAGCCTCCTCGGCATCTGGCTGTGGTGGGTGCTCAAACAAGACTTGTCCTGTGCCAGGCTCTGTGCCAAGCATCGCACGTGAGTTGATTCACTTCCTCCTCACAGTCACCCTCTGAGGCTGGTACTGTTAGGATCCTACCTTACAGATGGAGAACCTGAGGCTCCACAGGTGAAGGGACTGGCCAGAGAAGCACAGCTCGTAGGAGCAGAACTACGATGTTTGAAAGCTGAAATTCGCCCGCTCTAAAACCACCCTCACCCACTCCAGCTCCAGGCCAACTCCGGCCTCTCACAACCAGAGGGGCGACTCCCGTCAGACCCGGCCGCCACATGGTTCCCCATGACCCTTGCTCTGAAGGTGGCCTCTCCACATTTCCTTCCTGGCCTCACCATACTTGTTCCTACCTGGCCAGGAAGGAAGGACGGGGTTTCTCTGTGCCCCACGGGATGACAGGAAAAGCCGTCCCCCACTTCCCATACCCAACATCCTTGCCTTCCTGCCATCAGCATTGCCCGTCACACCTGCCTTTTCCCCACACGCGGGCCCCCCTACACACACACCCCACCCCGCCATCCCCAGGTCTGGCCACTGTTTTGATAGCCAGGAGTGTTCAATTGCAGGAAATCAGACGCTCTGCTTCTGGCACCCCAAACTCCCGGGCTCACAGCCACTCAGGGGACAGCCCTATAGGAATGACGTCCCCACTTTCATCGCTGTGTAGGGAGGGCTTATGTTGTGCCAACCATGGTAGCAGACTGGGGGACCCGGCAGGGGATGGGCAGCTGCCTGTCCCGATGTACCTCACGCCGCTGAGCCCTCCCCCATCCGTCTATTTGTCTGTCTCCCTTTAGTCTTATCTGTCTTGAGCCTTCTCCATCCCATCTCTGCTTCTGTCTTCTTGCTCCTCCCAGTTTCTCTCTCTTTGTTTCTCCCAGTCTCTTCCCACCTCCCTCTCCTTCCACTGTCTGTCTCTTTCTTTGTGTGTGTATCTCTCTGTCTCTCTGTCTCCCCCCATTTCCCCTCTGCCTTACCCCTCCTAGCTTCCTTCCTGTCTCCAGCTACTCTTGTTGCATCCTGCAGCTCCCCCCACTGAGCCCTGAGGATAATGCTCTGTGTTCTTGCAGCTCAGCCTGGTGCACAGTGTACGAAGGTTCTGGGCACTTTGGACACAAAACTACCTGCCAAGCTGAGCACTGGAACTCAGGAGCCACTCTGGACTGGGGGAGTGCAGGGCCAGTTTAGACTGCAGAGGGCTTGGCCGGATTTTGAGTCCTGATGTAAGCTGGAATTCAAAGTGCTGTGTGGCCTACGGCAAAGCACTTGCTCTCTCTGAGCTTGTTTCCTCGTCTGTAAAATAAAAGCGATCATATCAGCATATCGGCCCCTGAGAGGTTGTGAGATGTGAAGAACGTAACGTACCAAACAGCACAGTGCTGGGCACATCGCAGGCACTGGGCAAACACCAGTTTCTCCTTGCTTTGAGCAGTGGCCCACCAGGGCCTCACTTCCTGTCAGGAGTCCCACGGCAGCTAGTGGCGTCCAGCACTGCCCTGCATAATCTCATGCCATTCTCACAGCCAGCTGACAAAAGCTGGGATCATTAAACCCACGTCACAAGAGGGATAAACTGAGGGATGTTAGCAAGGTGAGGATTTAAACCCAGATCTGTCTCCATCCAGATCCTGTGCTTTCTCCTCTCTGCCCATTAGCTGGGAGTTTCTTCAGTCCAGGATGGGTCATGGTGGCAGCCACCCTATACTCTTGGCTGGGCATAGGAGGTGCTGATAACTCTTGGCTGAAAAAAGGAAGGAAAGAAGGACCAGATGAACTCACATCTCCCTGGGCCTTGCTGAGATGCAATGGGGTATCCTCCCAGAAGGGGTTTAAATGGGAACCAGGGGAAGATGGATAGTAACTGGGAGGTGGGGTTAGGTGACACCCAGCCTTAGCTAACTCTGAATTAACTAACTTAGATTAACCAACCCTGGATTAACTACTAGCTAACCCCAAATCATGGGATTCAGGCCCTTTTCAGTTTTTGTTCAATCCTTCTGATTACATCAGGAAGTTCTCTGCTTGGAGCTCTTGTGTCTTTAATGCCTCTTGAACATTTGTCATTGTCCATTTTTAATATAGAGAAGGTCTCAAGCTCAGCACTGTTGACATCAGCATTTACTTATAGCTCTTCGTTTTCTTTATAATACGTGCAGTTATTCTCTGGTTTTGGCAAATGATACTGGTTTTCTAAGTGCAGTAATGATGTAAGGCTTGGTTGATAAATGCATTTATTGAAGTTTTTGAAATGTAAGTTAATTTAAAGACAAATCTGAAGTAGGTCATAATCCAGGTGGTACAAAACACCTGAAAGTTGGGAGACGATCTAATCCAGTGCCTCTGCAGATGAGGACATGGTGGCTCAGATGGGGCAGGTCCTTGCCTTTCACTCTGCCTGGGTGGGGACTCCCCATCCTGCCCTGTCCATCCTCAGCACTCTGGCTGCCCAGAGCAGAGCTGTGAGAAGGAGGAAATGTTTGTCTTCTACAATTGGAAAAAATAACAGTGGGGCCGGGGCTGTGCTGGGAGGAGGGGGGGCTCGCGCCCTCCTGTCCCTTGGGCCTGGCCTCGGAGAACACTTTCCCTGCAGGAAATGCTCCTGACATGCTGACTGCTCAAAGCACCGCCTTGGTGATAGGAAGGTGCTGGAAACAGAATCCTCTGGTATAGCTCAGCACCCCCAGCCTGAGCCTTGATAGGCCAGGAGCCATCACTGAGGCTTTACCCACCTCATTTTCTCCTGGGAGCAGCCTGAGAGGTGGATTTTATCAGCCCCATTTTACAGATGGGGACAGTGAGGGTCAGGGAGGTGCCGCCACTTGCCTACAGGGGCACAGCTCACTGGCCTCCAAACCCCACTCTTAACTTCTACATCCCTCACCTCTTGCCGTGGAGGCGAGACCCGATTTCCAGGCCCAGCTCTGCTCCTAGCCAGCTGTGTCGTCTTGGTGGCATCACCTTTCTTTGTGCCTTAGTTTCTTTATCTGGAAAAGGGGAATCTAATGCACCTCACAAGGCTGCTATGAGGATGGAAAACATACTCGTGTCACAGCACCCAGCATGGCAGGAAGTATAGTACCCACTGACTTTCTAGCTCTGAAACATGGGGATCCTCTTCCCTAGACTCCTCAAGCCAATCATCTGTACCCCACTCGGGACCGAGGCTCGGTGCCGGCCCCGTTAAGGGCTCAGATGCACAACTTCACCTCGTTTAATTAACCCTCCCCTGGGTCTCCTTCCCCTCTTCTCGTAAACACGGACACGAAGGCTCCAAGAGGTCTAGAGGCCTGTCTGAGGTCACATAGCAAATTAGTGGCCTGAAATGGCCCCTATTCCCGCTCTAGCCCACCTTGTCCCTCCACACCAGATCTCCTGTCATTGCCACTGTGTCCCCTGAGTGGCCCAGGAGGAGCCGGGGTGACCTTCGAGTGGCAGCACTGACAGGACACATAGCCCCCATCATGCTAATGTGTTTAAATTACAGACAATTGGTGCTGCTGGTGTGGCTGCTGGCGTTTCCCCACTGCAGATGCTGCGAGAAACTACAGGTTTTGCCGCCCCCACCATAGTTCTAGAGTGTTCTCCCCACCTCTGTTGGATCCCTGACCCTTCGCTGGAAGTAGGGAGGGGGTGGTGGCCTTCTAGGTCTGGTTTCAGGGCTCAGGAGGGGTGGTCTGCCCTTGCCTGAGGGGATGAGCCCCCTGGTTGTTTCTCTGTGTCTTTGTCTCCTGTGGGGCCAGAGGAAATGGTTCTCATTCCTGCGTGTGAGAGTTGCCCTGTCGACTCCGGGCACGTCCTTGCCCTCGGTGGTGGGGACCCAGTGCTCCCATCCCGGGCGTCTGGCCCGCTGAGTCCCGGCGTGGCTCCTTTGTGCTCTGTGAACTGGATAATGGGCAGCATTCTCAGACGTCCAGTCATGGGTCTGGGCCAGGGAAAGGACCCCGGCAGCTCCACACTGAGGCTTCTGTCCAACAGCCGCTGCCCCAGGGGCCCCCACCCACATTCCCAGGCTGCCGCCATCTCCAGGGGACAGTACCCAGGGTGCGCTGGGGGCAGGCGACCCCTAAGCAGACAGTGGGTGCTCCATGAATGCATCCGCAATGATGGGAGCCACAGGGAGGCAGGCAAACCTGGAGCTGAGGAGAACGGGGAGTCATAAGGGCTGAGTATCCACTGTGCCCTAGAAACTCCCCAGCCAATCCTTGCAAAAACCTGAACCTCTGTATGCCTCAATAAACATCTGAGAACTTTTTTCCTACTTTTGATGCATAGTGGCAGAAATGAAACTATTCCTGGAAGCACAAGAGCTGCTAATGGACAGGCCACTGTGGGCTGAAATCCAGGTGAGCCTGTTAGCCCACCAGACCCCTGTCCCTTCCAGCTGCCCCCCAAACCTCACCACTTGGTTGGCCTGGATGCTCATCCTTTGAAAACACAGCTGGGTCTGAAAAGGGTAAGATCTGCCCTAAAGGGAGTAAGTGCCCATCACTGGAGGTATGCACCGAGGAGGCCCACAGGAGGGAAGTTCTTCCCTAGGCATAGCCTGAAACTGAACCAACACTGAGACTGCTTCCATGCTGGCTGAGCACATGCTATGTGCTGAGCATGCATGTGAACTAAGTCAGTCCTCCCTGCTCACAGGGCAACTGAGACGCTCTCTCCCATTCAGTTATACACAGGGAGTATGGATGAGCCTGGCATGCATGAGCAAGGCCCAGGTCTTATTGGCCCTGTGGCCTACACAACTCCCTAAAGAGAACCCAGTGTCCAGAGAGGATGTTTCCTCTCTTATTTTTGTAGTAAACTTGTATGCATCCCTCAAGACCCAGCTCAAATGTCACCTTCTTTGGAAAGTCTTTCCTAGTAAACTCCTAGGCATCCCTTAAAGCCCAGTCTAAATGGCCCTTCTTCTAAGAAGTCTTCCTTGAGCCCTGAAATAGTATTAGAAGCTCCTCCCATCAAATTGCTTACCACACAGTATAAGGGCACGTCTTCCCCAATGGACTGGGAGAACTTCCAAGGTGGGACACATAGTCACTACCAATAAATGTTGAAATGGATGGATGTATCACTACCCCAGGACATCTACCAAGCACACAGGATGGTCATGTTGGCTGCCAGAGACCCTCTACCTTTGCCAGACAGACTATGCCAAAACTGCCTCCTTGATCCCCATATTATTCATGGAGCCACACTGACTACCACCAGGCCACATCAGGCCACCCTGCTGTTTCAGCTTGGGAGACCCACTGGCCCTCAAGGTGATTCCTCAAACCTGATTCTTGGTGCCAGTTTGAGGGTCCTGCCCCCTCCAGGCAAAACCCTGGGCAGAATAAAACCCTACAACAAACTCATTCATTTATTCATTCAACAACCATTGACTAAGCACTCTCTGAGAGTCGTCAGTGTGTGTGCATGTGCGGTGGGTGGGGTGGGGGGAGATGGGCACAAATGTGAGGAGACATGCATTTAAGTAGAGTTGTGACTGTGTTCATGTGCCTGGAGTGCACGTCAGGGTCATGTGTACACGCATAAGGATCCAGTTACATGTGGGGGATGAGTGTACAAGCAAAGGTTTGCTCATGTGACAGGCTGATGTGAGGGGATACACTATACATGAGGGCTGCCATGGGCCCACAGTCTGTAGTTCACACTGGGGATCAGTCCCTTAGAGGCCATCAAGGCCTTCCCTGTCAAGGCCATTGGTCCTGATCCTGCTGCCCACTGTGCTGGTAGAGGGTTTCCTATGAAATTCTGTGATTTTTCTGATCAACCTTCAGTAGCCCTATCTCTGTTTTGCCGAGTTCAGCTTGGCCATGTGTTGCTAACCTCTGACCTTGGATGGTCTAGCCTCTGGCCTTGAGTCGTCCAGCCTCTGATCTTGAATGGTCCTGCCTCTGGCCTTGGATAATCCAGCCTCAACCTTGGGCAGCCCAGCCTGTGAGTAATTACTTAGCCTGGCCAAAGTCCTCTCTACTGAGGAACTTGGAACTAATTCTTTAGGGACTTTTGGGTGACGCCATCTCTCATCTTGCTCAAGAGCAGACTTCCCTGACCACAGGATGAGCTGTCTTCCTTCGCCTGTACTTCTCCTTAGATTTCTCCATTCCTAGTTAGAATCTGAGTCCCAAAGGCCCAGTTCCCAAGTCCCTGGCATACAGAATAAGTCCCACTACAACCCTAAACTTCCCTCCCTGCCCTGTCTCCCTGGTTACATCTCCAGGACATGGCTCTGGCCTCTCTTCTTCCGGGCAGCCTTCTGAGCCCTCCCAGCTGGGTTAGATCTCTTCCTCTGGACTCGCATGGCACCCCATAATGCCACCATCAGATCACCCACACCAGGTGACAATGTGTCTGTTGCTTTGGCTCCCTCACCAGCCAGGAGCCATCTCAGGAGCTGGCGCATGTCCTCCACGCCACCAGGCAGGAGGTTGGACTCAAAGTGGCCTCATGAGGGTGGGCGAATGAGTGAATGAGAAAGGAGATGAATGATGCTTTCCATCATGTTCTTGGCTGGTATCCACTCCACAGCTCGAGGGAAGCTTTGACCCCCCTCCACACACACACACCTCCCCCCTGCCTCCTGTGGCTGTCCCCAGCTGCCAGAGGAGGTCACTTCTCCTGTCCTGGCCTGGGGAGGGTTCGTGTATCTAAATGACGACTTTTCCTATGACAACATGGCTTGGCTGGGTTGAAATTTATAGGCCACCCTGTCAGTCTCCCTTCCATTCCCCTAGCTCAGAGCCAGGGCGGTGGGGGGACACACTTTGGGGGGACCGCACAACATGGGAGGCTATGGGGCCAGAGGGCTCCCTAATCACATCCCACTTCACTGCTCCCCAACTTCATAACCTTGGACAGAGCCCTTGTCTCCCAGCCTCTGTTTCCCCATTTGCAAAACGAGGGTGAGGCTGTGCCTCTGTGACTCATGGGGGCCTCATCACTCCTTGGACAGCGGCTGGCACACGGCACAAAGGCAAGACAGTCAGGGCCTGTGGCAGCAAAATATTTTTGGAATAAAAGCAGCTAACCTTTATTGAGGCGGCCCAGGAGCAGGGATGGATATTCATATTTATTCCTCATAGCAACCACCTAAGTGGTGTGTGGGTGGGTGGGGGGTTGCTTTCCGTAAACCCATTATCCAGATGGGGGAAGTGAGGCACGGAAAGTTAAGTGACTTGCCACAAATGAATGAGTTACACAGCCTAGCAACCCCTGGGCCCCACGAGAGCCTGGCTGGCACCCGAATGCCCTGTCCCTTCCTCCTATCCGGACGTCACCCGCTACCCACCCCCCATTAGTCTGAGACTACCGCACAGGTCCGAGCCCCACCTGCTCCTGGCTGGACACCAGCCTCCTGCTGCCCTCCTCCTTCCTCTCCCAAATCATTTCTCTATTAAGGCTGAGGGATAGTTTCAAATTGCAAATCCGTTTGTGCTGTTTTGCTCCAACATGAAGCCCTGCACAAGCTCTTGGGATAAAGCACCATTCCTTTCTCCTTATCCACAGTCTCCGCGTGGCCTGGAGCCCCACCCCAGGTGCACATGCACTCCTGCCGGTCCCACCACCCAGTTGGCTGTCCCTCTCACTTCCTGGCTCAGCTCTGTGGTCAGACACCTCACACCTTCCCTGCACAGTCCTCCAGGCTCTCTAGTTATGGGATTATTTGGTTAATGTATGCAGATTCCTTTAGGGCAAGTCCTCTTCTTTCCCCTTTACTGCTGCCACCCCAAGGCCAGACCCCTGAGTAGGTGCTCCTACATCCTTAAATGAGCAACTAGTAGATTCTTGGGCTGGTTTGGTGTCCAACAGAACACAGACTTGGATGATCAGTGGTGTAAGTGCCCGCCTGGGTGGGAGCACGCACAGCTGTCTGGAGAGGTAGCCCCCACCCCCCACCCCCCACTGCCCAACATCCAGGAGAAGCTATTTCCAGCTCCGGGAAACAGGAAGTGAATCATGGCCTGAGAAGACCGGCCGGACACTTGGCACCTCGGGTGCGATTGATGAGCGCCTGGACGGAAGGGCCCAGCCTCAGCCCAGGGAAGCAGGAAGGAGGCTTGGAGGAAAAGATAGGAGGGGAGACCCTCTCCCCAGCAAGACAGACAGCCTGTGGGGCCCCAACGGAAGGCGATGAGGTCAGCACAGACTTGGCCACTCAGTCCATTGTCTGGCTACACCTGGGCCTGGCTGGTGGGACAGGAGCAGTCACATGCCCAAACCTCCCAACCCAACTGACACCATCCCCTTCAGGCTGGGCCTACACTTACCTCACTCACTCCCGACATGAACATGGGGTCTCACTGGCCCCATTTTACAGAAGGCCAAAAAGAAGCAGGAGCTGGCCGAGGCCACGTCGGCAGAGGGTAGCACAGGATTTCAATTCAGCTCTGTGTGACTATGGAGCTCTCTTGGGATAAAGGAGACTTGGGGTACCCCACAATGGGCCCGGAGGCAGCCACCAAGAAAGTCTGGGCAGGTGTCTAAGGCCCTGGCTGGAGCAGGACAAGGTTCTAGTCCTAGTTCAGTTTCTACCTGAAAATAGGGCCAATCTAGTGCCCCTCCCTAGGCCTCAATGTCCCTGAACTCACTCAAGAGGTGTGGCTGGCCAGGCTGCAGTCAAACCCAGGGCTCTGAGGCTCAAAGGTGCCCCTAAGCCTGGGGTTCCTGGGCAAGGATCCAGGGAACCCCTTTTCCTATTGTATCACACCCCAGGGCTTCAGGGACCCCAAAGATGGCATGGGTTAGGTGGTGGGGACAATACCCTGGGAACCTCCATCCCAAACACGGGGGCATACTGGCCCCCTACAGGCAGGCCAGGCAGAGGTGAGAGGACTTGGGGCACTTTCATTTCTTCTGCCAGACCTGAGTCACCCTAGCCATGCCCCTCCAGCCTTACTTGCCCCGTGGTGCCCATGGGCAGAGTTGGGCACTGCCTACTCCATAAGGAACCCAGGGCCTGAACTCCAGCCCAGGGCCTGGGTTTGGGCAGGCCATGCAGCTTCAGATGGGCACCCTAAGGCCCAGCCACCGAGGGTGTATAATCCTGGGTCACGAGGTCAAGGAGGGCAGAACCAGGCAGGAATGCACCCCCGATGCCTGCCTGGCCAGGTTATGACTTTTGGTTGGGGAGCGGGATTCGAGGTTTTTCTTTCTTTGTGTCTGAATTTTCTAAGTTTCCTCAAAGAATATCTATCATTTGTGTTAAAAATAAACATGGGATAAAAGCCAAGGATTTGGAGATGTGAATTCTGGTGGATTTTTGCAGGAACTCAGAGGCCAAAGGGAATCCGCTCACAGCTACACCTACCAGGGAACTTGGTGGGGCCCAAGGGCTTTAATGAGGACACTCAGACTGCTGGCTGCTCAGCCCAGGACCTGTCCCCTCCCAACAGCTCCATTCTGCTAATGGCAGAGCGGCCGGCTACCTGTCTGGGGTTGCCCACCCCAAACCCTCCCCTCCATCACAACTTCCATGGCTGGACTCACCTGCGTGAACTGCAGGTCCCGCTTTGAAGGGCAGCATCGGTGGAACCCCAGCTCTGCAACATCTCAGCAAATCACAGCCCTGCTCGGTGCCTCAGTTTCTCCTGGTTATCGTGCAGCATAACTCAGGGCAGAGCCAGGCACACGAGGAGCACTGTGTAAATGTGGGCTTCGCCACATGTGCGTGAGCGGTGGCAGTGTGACACCGCGCACTAGTGTTACTGTCTGCAGGCAAGCCCTCCCATTCGTTACCCAGCCAGAAGGTGCAGGGGCTTTTCCAGGAGGTACCGCCCTCTGCCTCTTCTTCCCTTCTTTCTGTCTGTCTCTCCTCACCAGTCCCCAAGGCCACCAGTGGGGCTTGGGCTTGGGGAGCCTAAGCTGGAGCCTTGACTCTCTAGACCTGCTTGTGCCCACCCAACACTGGTCCCCGCATGATTGGCGAGGGGCTGAGAGGTTAAGTGAGGAGCCTCAGAAAAGGCTCTTAAATGCTGCAGCCACACTGTGATTTACAGCAGGTTGGAGTCCCCCCTGCCTATAATTCACTTCCATTTGCAGGACCCTAGGCCCTCTCAAGGAGGATGCTGGGAGAAGGCAAGGGGGGGGGGGGCGGATTGTACTAATTTTAGTATTAGTAGCTGAGTGGCTTGGGTGATTTATGGGTCTAGGGCTTTCACCTCCATGCCCTGGGCTTTCCCAGCTGAGTGACTCCGGCCTTTGCTAAGCTGGTTAAAGCACCTGCAAGGCCCCGGGAGGCCTTGTGCTGAGGTGGTTCGCTTCTCCAGGGGGTGCTGTTATCTCTAGTCTGAATCTGACTCTCCCCTCCCAGGGAGGACCCTACACCAACACAACCAACCCACACTGGAAGATGGGTTGTAGCTTAATACGAGCAGGAAGGGTCTGACACCTTGATGGGGTGGTCAGGGAGGGCTTCTTGGATGAGGGTTTCCTGGTCTCAAGATGCCTACGAGAGCTACAGGAGGGTGGGGGAGGGAGCAGGCTGGGGTGTGTGTGGAGGCATTGTGGGGAGGGACAGTGCATGCAAGGAATGACCCAGAGGCAGGAAGGAGCACATCAGTTCTTTCCCTACTGCTAGAGCTTCCTGGGCCAGCCCACCTCCCCTCCCCACCCAGACCGCCCACCCTGACCTCCCCCACCCACGCCCATCTTCCTCTGGCCGCTCCTGGAACACCAAGACCGGAAGGCAAGGGGGGACTCCAGCCTGACAGCTCTCAGATGAGGAGAAACTGCTCTGAAGGAAAAAAAAAAAATTAATTCCATTGTTTCTGCTCCCAGATCCTGCCTGAAAAACAAACAAAATCAAACCCCAGCTGGAGAGGCTTTATCTGGCAAAGCTTTCCACCAGCGGGCTTGGAGGGTGGCTCAGCCAGGACCCCCAGGAAGGCGGAGAAAGGAGACCCATCTCCCTAGGCTGTGGAGGGGGCAAAGACCCCCACACAGCCCCAGTGACTGAGCCCTGTGGGTGCCGGTGCTCTTCCGTAGTCATGTCACTTAGTCCCCAGCCAGCAGAGGCGAGCAGCCGCCCCTCCCCACTCACAGAACTGAGGGCATGGTCACACAGCAGAGCTGGGATTTGGACCTAGGTCTTTCTGACCCCAGAACCCACTAGCGTACCCACTTCACAGGGCTCTTGGAGCAGTTAAGGAGGAACTGCTGGCGAGGCCACCTCCCACACACCCCGCTGTCTCCGCTCACACTTCCAGGGGCAGTCCACCATTGTCACATATTTTACATTGTCAGGAGTGTCCACTCCTGCCCCCACCCCCAGCCTGGTTCCTAATCTCACGGGACTCTTCAGGAAATGAGAACAAACATGGGCAGGCCACAGGAGGGCGCCTTCTAGCCCTGTGGTCCTGTGACAGGTCCCTTGGGGCCTTCCTCCCCCAAGCCTCTCCCAGTCCTGTAGGCAGTGTCACCCTCTGGTGGTTCCAGGCCAGCACGGAACCTTCCATCTCCTTCTAGTCTTCTGAGGTGGGTATAATTAGACCCATTCTACAGATGGGGATGCTGAAGCCCAAGCACTGGGCCAGTGGCTCCAGGAGCTGCGGGAGCCCCCCAGGGCAGGCCGGGCAGACTCCCGTGCAGCGGTCTGGGTGCCTCCTCCTTCCCACTCCCCTCCAGGGTTGACCTGAACAGCCCCTGGTTGGGCTTCTCCCAGAGCCGAGGCCGGAAGCACAGGTCCCGAGTGTTTGTTCAGGCCAGGCTGGGGCTCCGGGCAGGCGAGGCGGAAACGGCCACAAGATGTTTGTCCAAGAGGGGGTCAAGCTCTGCCGCCAGGAGGAAGGAGGAAGCGGCAGAAGGCCCGAGTCAGCATGCCTCGTGGCCTGGATTCTTGCCCCCAGGCCGCGCCTTCCTCACCCACAGTGGGAGCTGCACACAGTAGGAGCTTAGTGGACGAGGATCAGGCTGGAAGGAAGGAGAAGCTGGCACCTCGCTCAGCCCCTACCCAATTCCCCTCCTGTCCTCTTCCCCCTCTCCCTCCTCTATCCGTTCTTCCTTGGGGAAAACTGCTGGCTCCACACCCCAAACATGAGAAGTCTGATCCCTCCTCTCCACCTACTCTCCCACCCGGGTCCAGCCACCAGCTCCAGCCTGCTCAGCTTCCTCACTGGTCTCCCCACGTCCCCTGTGTCTGTTCTTCTCCTGGCCTTGGTGCCAGAGGGATCCTATTAATATGCAAATCAGATCTGCCTCTTCTTGCTCAATAGTCACCCAGGCCCCCCACCTTCCTGAGAGCAAAAGCCATCTGTTATGGGCTGAACTGTGTTCCCCCACAAATTCATGTGTTGAAGGGCTAACCCCCTAGGACCTCAGAATTGACTGTATTTGGAGACAGGGTTTCTAAGTAGGCGACTAAGTGACGTGAAGTCAGATGGGTGGGTCCTAATCCAATAGGACTAGTGATATAAGAAGAGATGAGGACACAGACACATATCCACACAGAGGGAAAGACTGTGTGAGGACAGGGGAAGGTAGCCATCTGCCGGTCAACGAGAGAGACCTCAGGAGAAACCAAACCTGCTGACACCTTGATTTTGGATGACTGCTGGCCTCCAGAACCGCGAGGAAAGAAATTTCTGTGGTTAAACTGTGGTACTTTGTTATGGGAGCCGAAGCTGACTAAGACACCATCTGACCCGAGGACCGTGAGGCTCCTTTGCTCTCCGCTTGGGCAGCTCCAGCATCCTCGCTGCTGTCGCCTGCGTGCACTAAGTATGCTCCCACCTCCAGGCTTTGCCCTTGCCGTGCCCTCTGCCTCTTAGGCTCTTTCCCCAGCTCTCCCCAGGGCTGCTGCCTTCTCAGCACTCGAGTTCCTACTCAAACGAACCCCTTCAAAGGGACCCTCCCCAACAGAGCAGGTAGGACCCAAGTTGAAACCCAGCCCCATCACTTTTGACCTGGAGACTCAGCGCCAGCTCCTTCCCCTGGAGGCTGAGCATGTGGGAAGGACCTGAGCCTAGGAAGGTTCATGCCCGCTCAGTCCCAGAGACTGATGGGGACAGACCCCTGCCTGCACCTAAGTACTGCCTGGAAGGCTGGGAACCAGTGGGCAGTCCTGAAGGATAGGGGTGCTCTGGGCATTTGCTTACCTGTTTAGTCAATCAACAGTCTCTTGGGACAACTCCACCCCCACTCAAATGGCTAAAATGGACTGACAACACCCAACGTTAGCAAGGATGTGGAGCCGTGGAACTCTCAAACACTGCCGGGGGTGTGTTTGTGTGTGTGACGAGGTGCGGCCACTGCGGAAAACAATTTAGTAGTTTCTGAAAAAGTCAAATGTATACTTCTGCAACCCAGCAGTCCCACTCCTAAATACTGAAATGAAATGAAAACACATGTCATGTCCACACAAACATCTATACACAAATGTTTACAGTTGCTCTATTAATAGTTGTCCTAAACTGGAAACAACCCCATGTCCCACAGCTGGTGAATAAACAAATGGAGCGACAGCCATACAGTGAAATAAAAAGAACCAACTATTGATCCACACAACAACATGGATGGTTCTGAAAGCCAGATTCAGGTTAGTCTCCACACTATGTGGTTCCAGTTAGATGACATTCTGGAGAAGACAAAGCTGTAGGGTAAAAAAAAAAAAATTAATTAAAAAAATAATAATGATAAAAATCATGGGAGTTCCCTGGTGGTGTAGAGGCTAGGGCTTCGGTGCTGTCAACGCTGCCGCCTGGGTTCATTCCCAGCCAGGGAGCTACCCGCATATAAAACAGAAACAAAACAAAACAAAAAAAATCAGTGGTTGTCAGAGGCTGGGGTTGGGGGTAGGGACTGACAGGGAAGGGACACCAGAGAATTCTGGGGAGCTGCAAATGTTTTGCCTACTTCTGAGAGTTGGTTGCAGGGTGTAAACGTGTAAAAATTAATCAAACTTCACACTTGCGACGTGTCCATTTCCTCTATGTAAATTATACCTCAATTTAAAAAGTTTTTTAAAAAGTTTCATGGGAGTTCCCTGGTGGTGTAGTGGCTTAAGGTTTCGGCGCTGGCGCTGTCAACGCTGCGGCCTGGGTTCGATTCCCAGCCAGGGAACTACCCACATACCAAAAAAAAAAAAAAAAAAAAAAAAAGTTTCGTAACAACCCCCCTTCCCAGGTGGACAGCGCTGGGGGCACCGCTGGATCCGAGTGGACCCCTAGCCTCTAGGACAGCCGCCGTGGGAGGGGCCCCGAGCGCGTCCCAGGGGAGGGCACGGCATCCGGCCCGGGCTCTGCTCGGAGGCTCTGGCTCCCGTCCCCTCCGCGTTCCCAGCGCTGCCGCTCCAGCGCCCCGCCACCCAGGTCGAGAAAGGCCGGAAGCGGGCCGGGCAGGCTGGGCGGTGGGCCATTGTTCGAACGTCCGCTCCAGCTCCACCCCTACCATTGTGTCCAGGGTGGGACCCGCTGCCCCAGCCGGGGTCAGCTTGTAGGGGCGGAGAAGGAAGGGGGTTGGGGGGCCTCGAGGTTGCGTGGCGGAGACTCTCCAACCCCTACCATCCCTCCTTGCTTGGAAGGGCGAGACCAGCGCAGTGGAGGGGGACCCTTGCCCGGGGTCGTTCCGATCCTCGGCATCTGGTTGTGGGAACGTCTCCCCAGGCCCGCCGCCCCTGACTCCGCAGGATCCCACTCCTTTCTCTGGCGGTACATGACTCCTGCAGCACGCTGTACCCAGATAGCGGGGCCACGATTAGCACCCGCAACGCACACCCACTTCTCCCCTTGGGGCCTTGAGCCCCTCAGAAACTACAGATGCCCGTGGAGAGGACACTCCCTTGTGGATGAGCTCCTGGAAGCAAACCTGGGGAATAAAGGACCCAGGGACACACATTCCTGCCCTTGTCCAAGTCCCCACTCAGCCAGACACTGTGGACACCCGGGAAACCAGACAGACATATCCTGTCCACAGAAGCCCCCCACCCCAATTCCCGCAGGGGAAGAGGGCGCCCAGCAAGAAGTCAGAGACTAAGTGGATGCACAATTGCACAAACATGGAAACCAGTAGGGAGGGCTCGCGTATTAATAGTTAGTGGGCATTGAAGGCCGCTGGGTGGTGGGAATCGGGGCAAAGGGACCCTGTGGACAGGAACGGAGATGGGAGTATGTGTCTGGTGGGTGCAGGCGCGTGGGGAATGGAGGGTGAGGTCCGAGAGCGGCTTGGTGAGAGCCAGACTCTAGGGGAGAACCCGGATTTGAGAGTCTCCAACCAGTTGCGTGGTGAGAAAAAACGGGAAGCAGGAAGACTTTGGTTCTAGTCGTTAGAGTACTGGCTCTCTCTGGGCTTCAGTTTCCCTCGTTGTAGGAAGCATCTGGGTTGGAAGCCCTGAAATTCTGACTTCTCTCAAACTAAGGTTAATATGGGACTCCCTGAGCGCCGTGGCCGGACAGAGGGAAGTCGGGAGCTACGGCTGCGGCGGAGCGTTTAAAAGTCTGGGACTCTGAGGATGCGCTCCCCGCGGGAGCCACCAGGCGGCGACAGAGACCAGGCTTGCCGCGTCAGCTTGTGACGAAATAATTTCAGTTGCAGAAAAGTTGTGATAATAGTACAGAGAACGCTTGGACCCTCTTCTTCGTTTCACCAAATTTTAGCATTTTGACCCCCTCTCTGCATGTTCACGTCCCCCTCCAAGCATTGGAGAGTAAGTTGCATACGTGATGCCCCTTGAACCCTGAATTCTTCCACATGCATTTCCCAACAACAAAAGCATTCTATTACACAACCAGAGCAGAGTTTTCAAGATCAGGTGATTTAATCATGATGCAATAACGTTACTTAATCTGCAAAACCTTATGTAAATATTGCCAATTGTCCCAAGTAGGTCTTTTTTTTTTTTTTTCTTTTTGGTATGTGGGTAGTTCCCTGACTGGGAATCGAACCCAGGCCGCAGTGCTGACAGCGCCAGCGCCGAAGCCCCAAGCCACTACACCGTCAGGGAACTCCCTGCAACAACAAAATTCTTGATAATGGATTACTATTGATTTTTGGCATAAAACTTAAAAGGGAGTTAAAATACTTGAGTGACATGGGCCCATACTCCCTCCTTTCTTTTCTGTAGTTTATTTATGTGACAAGACTTCTGAGTCCTATGACTGTGAAAAAGAGAACTAGGAAAAGATGAAGAAGCTGCATACTCTCATCATAGAAATAAATTTTTTTTTTTTTGGTATGTGGGTAGCTGCCTGGCTGGGAATCGAATCCAGACCGCAGCACTGACAGCGCCAGCGCTGAAGCCTTAAGCCACTACACCATCAGGGAACTCCCCCAGAAATAAATATTTATCCACTGGTACATCCAATGGGGGAAACCTGTCAACTCATAAAAATGCATCCTAAAAATATTTAGTTGAATAAGTACCTGTCAACATTTGTCATATATTTATGCTGTTTAGATCAATTCTATACTAATAATATTTGTAGCTAAAATTCTCCAGAATATCCTTTTTCAAACACTTGGATGTAGTCACAGAAAATTTAAAAACTTTAAAACTTCATTTTACATCTTGAGTTTTTGCTACAGGGAAGTAGGATGGTGTGATCAATAAGAGTCTTGTAGGCATAAGAATAGGCTAAAATTTTGTGGGGGCAGAATTGAACAGAAAGTTCAAAGAGAAAACAGGGAGGTAAAAACCTCATTAATAAAGACCTTGTTCATGTACTTCTCGTATGGGTGATGGTAGGTTATCGAACGGTTTAGCCTTGTGACAGGGGACCCCTAAAAAAACAGGATTAACTTTCTTTGATGTGAGAGGGATTGTGCACTCGGAATTTGTTCCTCTGGGTCAAACGGTCAACCGAAGCTTTCATCTGGAAGTTTTGAGACGGTTGCGGCAAGATTTGTGAAAGAAACATTCAGAGTTGTGGCAAACCGATGACTGCTGCTTCCCCGTGCCAATGCGCCTGCCGCAGTTTTTGACCGAAAACGGCATGACCCCCCTGCCTCACCCTCCCCAAGTGATTTTTTTTTGTTTTCCCAGATGAAAAAGTCCCCAAAGGGAAACGTTTTGCTGATGTGGAAGAGGTGAAACCCAAAATGGGCAGAAGTAATAAAAGGCACCGAAGTGACTAAGTTCAAAACTGCTTGAGCATTGGAAAGAGCGTCTCGATAGGTGTATTCGCATTGAACAGAGAGGATCTGAAGATGACTGAAGTTTAAACGTGTGACAATAAATACACAATTTTTATAAATTGCGGGGGGCAGGGGTTGGCTTCCCCTCATACAGTGTCGAAATCCTGGAAAGTACATCCTTTGTACTTCTAATGTTTACCTTGTGAATGTCAATTTTAAAATATGTGGGAGGGTACACATTCTTTCTGAATTCTTTTTGGGGGACCACCAGTAAAGCAGCTTGCAGTTCTTCACCAGCGAGCAGGGTCAGAGTTGGTCTGGGTACTTGTCCCATAAACCAGATTTCCACTTCAATCACTGACTGGTTCACACGTGGTATCTCCCTCTCCAAGCTGAAAGGATCCCGAAGGGCCCCTGAGGGACAGGTGTGTCAGGGCCTATCGATTGAGAGGAACCCGGCCCCTGCCTGAGCTCCCCTCACGGTCGGTCGGTCGGTCGTCAGGCCGCACCACCATTCACTGTGTAGTTAGTTGTTGCAAAGGCTCAGCGTAGCTGAAGACACAGAAGGGAGTGAAGCTGCTTTGCTGGTCTGTTTGGGAAACATGATGAGGGGAGAAGGCTTGGTCAAGGAAAACTTCTAAGAAGAGAGGGTTTTTGAAGGAAGAACAGAAACTTCCAATATGTATAGGATAGAGGGACAGAGGGGCAGTGGGAGCAGCATGTGCAAAGGTATGGAGATGGCAACTTTTGTCACAGTTGTAGCAAAGGATGTACAGGGAGCAGGGATTCCGAATGGCAACACTAGTTTATGTTAACTGAGCTTTTACTATGTGCCGGGCACTGTCCTAGGTGCTTTACTGGGTTCACTCATGAAACCCTCATAAGAAGCTCAGGAGGCTGGTGCTGTTATTTCCATTTTTGGTTGAATTAAAGAGGCAGTAAGAGGAGATGGATTTGCCTGAGGTCACAAGGCATCAAACTTGGGCCGAAGGCAGGATGTTTGCTCTGACCACTCTGAGGGACTTCGCAGACCATTTCCTCCGAGGCCCCATGGCTCTCTCTACCCTGACCACCAGGGCTGCGCGGGGCAAACCCCGCCCCTAGCGAGCTCTGCTCTCCATGCAGACTGGGCTCTGAGGGGTGCCCAGACACAAAAGGGATGTATAGAAACATCCAGAATAGGTAAATCCTTAGAGACAGAGTCCAGAATGGTGGTTAGGGGTAGGGGGAAGGGGAGCGACTGCTGACAGGTATGTTTTTTTTTGTTTTGTTTTGGTTTGGTTTGGTTTTTGTTGGGTAGTTCCCTGGCTGGGAATCGAACCCAGGCCATGGCGTCGAGAGTGCCAACACCTTAGCCACTGCACCACCAGGGAAGCCCCCGGGGTTTCCTTGTAAGTGATGAAACTGTTTTCAAACTAGATGTGGTGCTTGCACAATACTATGAATGTACCACATGGCACTGAATTGTTCACTTTAAAATGACTCATTTGGTTATGTGAATTTAATATTTCTTAAAAAGAACATCTGACTAGAAAAATAAAAGAACCAAGGAGGACAAATAGTGCATGCTCTCTAGTATTCGCTTCACGGGGATCCAGTGTGAGCGAAGCAGGCCGTCGGGGGCAGGTACGGACGGCACAAGGTTGACCACCAGTTGGTAACTATTGATTGGGGTTCATCACATTCCTTTTTTTGCCTATATTTGAAAAATTCCTTAATAGTTAAATAAAAGAATGAGTAAAAGCTTGCCGGGCAGACAAATGGGGTGGGGGTGGGGTGGGGTCCTTGCATGAAGAGGGCACAGCACATGTCAAGGTGCAGGAGGGAGGTGGTACCGGGCACGCAGCGAGGAGAGGTGGGACAGCTACCTGCACGAAGACTTGGGGGTGAGTCCAAGTCACTCAACTAGTGAATAACCAAGGTTCCTTCTTGCCTTCTCTTTCTCCTTTTTCTGTCTTCCCCTTTCTTGCTTTCTGCTTTTTTTTTTTTTCTTGGTTTTAAGCAAAATTAGTCTCAGAGCTGGGAGTTCCCTGGTGGTGTAGTGGCTTAAGGCTTCGGTGCTGGCGCTGTCAGCGCTGCGCCCTGGGTTCGATTCCCAGTCAGGGAGCTACCCACACACCAAAAAAGCAAAAAAAAAAAAAAAAAATTAGTCTCAGAGCTGCTAGATCAGCAGTCACAGTCCAAGCACCTATCTTACTTATTGGTGGGGCCTCATTCAGATCCCATTTAACTTTACTTTGGACATAGCTGGGTTAAATGGAATCCCAGCCTATAGTAGATGAAAAGCAGTTTTTCAAGAAGAAATGAAAGGCTTTTAGGTAAAGCAACCACATTGGCAATAATGAAATGTGACAGCCACCGCCTGGGTTGGGAGGATATAAACAGGAAAGCTGATGAAAACAGGTATCAGGGTAAAAATACATAGTCATCAAGCAGTTACAAATCAAAACCATAATAAGATACCACTTCACATCCATAGGATGGGTATAATTAAGAAATCAGACAATGATGAGTACTGGTGAGGATGTGGGGACTGCTGGTGGGAATGTAGAATGGTTCAGCCACTTGGGAAACAGTCTGACAGTTTCTCAGAAAGCTAAACATAGTTACTCTATGACCCAGCCATTCCACTCTTAGGTATACTCGTATACCCAAGAGAAATGAAACATATTCATTAAAAAATCTGTACATGAATGCTCACAGCAGCACTATTCACAACAGCCAAAAAAGTGAAAACCCAAATATCCGCCATCTGAGGGATAAAGATGTGGTATATCCATACAATGCAACATTATTCAGCAACAAAAGGGGATGAAGTACTTAAACATGCTACCCAATGAGTGAACCTTGGAAACATCCTACAAGAAGTTGGTCATGGAGGACCACATAGTGCATGATGCCATTTATACGGAATATCCAGAATAGGCAAATCTATGGGTAGAAAGTAGATTAGTGGTTTCCCAGGGCTGTGAGGGATGGGAGAAGAGCAGGTGACAGCTAAGGGGTGCAGTGTTCCTTTTTGAGGTGAGAAAATGTTCTGTAATTAGTGATGCTCGATGCACAGCTCCTGAAAATATGCTAAAAGCCACTGAATAGAACACTTTAAATAGGTGAATTGTACAGTGTGTAAATTACATCTGTAACGCAGTTATTTATTTATTTTTTTAAAGAATAAAAGCACAGTAGTCTGGGTTGTTTTAGTGCAGGGGCAAAGAGCACCACAAAAATCATTCAAGTCAGCTTCTCCAGGCTGACAACCTGGTCGTGATGATTAAATGAATTTTAGCAGGAAGTGTATCATATGTTCTGGAAGATACCTGTTGAAAATGAGTAAGAGAAAACAAAAATGCTTTTATCAGTGTGATTCAGTCTCTATTAAAAGGAGGCCCAGGAGGCCTGCTTGGGCAGGCAGAATGACTGACCTGAGTTACAACACTTGTTATGCAAAGCTTTCGCATTCACGAATTACACATACTCTTTAGTTTTATTAAGAAGTTTCATTGATAAATTCAAAATTTACACATACTTTGGGAATCAAATAATGGGCTCCTGAAATGAAGAAAAATCTAATTATATGATACGGTATTTAAAATGGACAAAAACTTTGTGGGATGATACTTGAAATACTTTTTTGTGCTTGAAAAATTAACTATTAAAAGTAATACTTAGTTTTTTAAAGGACATGAGAAAATTCTAAGCTGCCTGCAACTATTTTTCAGATAACACATGAGCTTTTAATAATTATAACAAATGAATAATTAAATGGGATAAAAGTGATACTATTATATCTTTTTTAGAACACTGGTTTTTGAAGTACCTTAGATGTGCTGATGTGCTCTGTAAGAATTCTGACCAGTTGAACACAACTTGCAGATTTCATGAAGAATATGAGGGTAATTTGCCCAATTACCATCATTTTAATGCTCCCGTTAATGTGCTATATGGCAGTGCCACGAGTACCTTGTTTTATTTTTCTCCTTTAGTAACAGAACACTCACGTACCCACCACCAAGCAGACACCCTCCCCCGGCTTCGTGCTCTCTTCCTGCTTCTCCCTTTCACAAATCCCATTTTGGTCATGCTTAGACCTCAGCTACAAATTCCCATTTTGTCCTGTTATGATGTTTAACCCTGTCAGTGGTTGCTACTTAGGCTTACAAGGAGATCATGAGCTATTCACCAAGTACTAAGAATATCATTTTAGTGCTGCAAGAGAACTAAGGTGACCTTACAGTAAGGGCAGTGAGGCCCCAAAAAGTGATTTACCTTCTAAAGGTCACACAAAGTCTGAAATCTACAAATCTGATTTCTTGTGCAGCAAAATAAAATAGAAATAGCACGAACCTTAAGGCAAAGTCAGTTGAGTTCAAAAGCTGATTTTGCCATTTGCTAGTGAAACAACTTCTTCATTAAGATAAAATCCAAGCACCTGAGCTTCTGTTTTCACCTGCCATGTGAAAATAATACCACCTCCTCTTCAGAGCAGTTGTAAGAATTAGAAGCAAAACAAGTAGCATTGTGTCTGGCACAGGATTGGGATTCAATAAACAATGATTTTTAAATTCCACTTCTTAATGAGTACCTGTTAGGTGCCAGGCCCCATTCCAGCTACTGAACACATAGCTGTAAACATAACAATGTCCTTGCCTATGGTTAAGAAATCACCAGTAAAATCTATCATTAGCCAACTGTATGTACACCTGTTTGCAAATTTTTGTTCTTTATGGTTGCTATGTTCTCTTTTGTTGTTTCTATGGTTGGTATTCTTGACATATATTGATTTTCTGGTTTCCCAAACCAACTCAAGAGCCAGGGCTCACCAGGGACAAGCTAAATTCTGGCTACTGGGCCCTTCATCAGGTAAGAATAGGAGACATCTTATATTCTAAAGAGATTCAGATGAGACAGGTTTCTGTCCTTAGGGAATTTTCAGTCACTATACTATTACTAATTGAGAATATTTGTGGAACACTTACTCTAGGTCAGGTACTGGGCAAGGCATGTGAAGCACTGCATTATTATTTCATTTAATCTTCACAACCTTCTCTTTAAGGTACCGTGGTTATCACTTATTTTCATCATGGTTTGCTGTACATTTACTAAGAGTCTCAGTAACTACTGAAATGAAGTCTTCTAAAAGAATATTCCTCTGGACAGCTTAAGGATTAAGGCAGAAGCTGCAGCATTTAAGGATTCTAATGTCAAAGATTACCTTTTTTTTTTTCTTTTGGTAATAAGACTTGAAGTCTGAGCTTCCCTATACCCTCACTTCCCTGATCTCAAATTAAATTTTAAGCTCCCCTAATAGGATCAAAATGCAAAAGACCAAATACCTTGGATAGCATTTCTCAACCAGCCAACTGACTCAAACAGCATGAAAAAGAGGCCACAGTTTCTTTTTGAAAGGATTGTAATTATATTTAAACACAAGGATGAGTCACTACATCTATCAAGAGCTTTAATGACTTCTCTTGTAGCCTTAGGGTAAACCTTAACATTGGCATTCAAGATTTCTTGCAACCTGGCCCCCTCCTGTTTACCATTTTTAACTTTATTACTGCCTCACACATTCTTCCAGGCAGCCTACCAGCCATCCAGGTTTCCCATCCATTGCTCGAACCACTCACCCCGCCCTTTTTCACCTCCGCGGTTTTGCTAACACTGTTCCCTTAACTTGGAACGCCCTCTTCACTCATCAGAAACCCGTCGTGTCTCAACCCAGGTTCCACTCCGTCCTCCATGGAGCCATTCCCAACTGCCCTGAGAGCACTGCTACCTCCTCTTCACTCCCACATGTGGCTTCTAACTTTATTATTTATATAACATGTATCTCCTTCTACCGAGTTCCTTTGTACTTGATCTAGCACATCTCCACAGTGCAATCTTGACCACAGAATGGCTGAGGGATGAATGAAGAGCTGAACTGAAAAGGCTGTCCCAGCTGCTGAAAGCACCTCCTCACATTTGCCCTCTGGCAGTGGGACATCCCCAAGATCACCAAGCCCAGAAATTAGGGCTGGAAGAAAGCCCAATGGGTGGTCCAAACTTGGTCCAGAGCCCCTTCTGAAACAATCCTAAAGCAAAAGATGGTCTATTATAATCTGGCATTAGGAATAGTATGAACCCTTTTTTCACCTCTCCCAAATGGATCTATTATTTTCTTTTTAAAAGTTTTTAATTTTTAATTAAAAAATGCACAAATACATTCATATTAAGAGATTCATATTTTACAGGAGTAAAACATGAAAGTCCTGTTCCACCACCATTCCTCCCACTCTTTCCCAGAAGTAATTACTGGGGACAGTTTAATGTGCAGCTTCATTTCTATACATTTACTTACATGTCTTTATACAAACAAAAGTATTTTCAACGTAAATAGGAGACTGTTCCATAACTGCTATTTTTCACATTTCATGCATTAATTTCCACATGAAGTTGAACATTTAAAAAAATGTTTATTGGTGATTCACTTCTTTTTCTGTGAACTATTTCTTCATAACTTTTGCCTATTTTCTACTGAGTTGACTTTCCTTCTTGGTTTGTATTTTCTACCGACAAATGGACACCTATCTTACAAAAGTTACAGACCTATTTTCCATCCCATTCGTTTCCCATTTCCTACCAATGTAACTTTGAGCAAGCCATTTAACTTCACCTTCAGTGTCCTTAGCTGCAAAATGAGGGTGCCACTGCCTGTGTAAGACTGTGGGAGAATTAAGTGAGAACTATCAAGTACTAAGCATAATGCCTGACATTCAGTAAATACTCAATAAATGTGAGCTACTCTTCTTTACCAAAGTCTTGGGGTCACAAGTTGGTTAGGTAAGTTTAGTTTAGCCCATAGTTTAAAAATAATATATTTGAATTCTTTTGGTGAGGTATACATTTTCTAGTTGGCCATACCCTCCCCTAGCTCTCCAAACTGTTTTCTACCCTGTGGCTCCTGAGATTTGTTACCAGCCTTCCACTCTCCCAAGATTTTAATGAATAAAAATAAGCAGGCTTTGAAGTTATATACCACCTATAATCAGGGCTGCTGTGTGTGCTCATTATGCACTGCACACTAAGATGTACTTATACCCTTTGCAGTGTAGTTTACTTATGCTCGGAGTCCCTTGGGATTGGGCAACAACCTGTACATCTATTTCAAGAAGCTTAAGGGCATTCTCACAGCAATTTAAAAAGCTTTCACAAGAGGCCTCTCTTATTTTCACATCTGCTAGGTAGCAGGATCAAGATGGGTGTGATACCTCTAATTTATAGACATGGTAGGAGGCACAGAACTAGTAAGCCAGATGTGTGGCCCAAATATCTTGACATACAGATTAGGGCTGTGAAGGACTATGTCATTAGGTCCCTGCTTGGTACCCTGTCAAAGGCAAGATTAAGCTTTTAGATCTCCAGAGGCCTCCCACAGTTCAAGGAAAAGCCATAATAGAATTACTACCTAAACAAAACCACAGATGTAATTAGACTAGATAGTAACACCTTACGTATATATAGGATGCCAAAATATTTTACAAAGTATGTTTAGGAGGGCTGTCTGGAAAGTATCCAGCCTTGTAATATAAAAAAGAGGCGTTTATGGCTGGATTTTTTCTTAATAGCACTCATATACACCCATCATAGTGGTTGTTTATTCCCATTTGGGGGTCTTCAGATGAATTTGGGGCACTGCCTCTAAAGAACTCCCTCCAAAGGACTAAAAGGTAGTCTTACTTACCTGCCAGTTGAAAGGAATTGTGGCAAAGTGCCAGTCTAAAATGATGTGTATAAAATCCAGGGAGACAGTGACAGACACCCAACTTTGAGTTATGGTTCCTATATACTGGCTAAAGACACACACACACACACACACACACACACACACACGCACAACACATACACAGTTTCTAATGCACAAACTAGTGAAAGTTTTCAGACTGACCGATTTGTTCCTAGGAACTGAATATGCAAAAATAAAGAGCAAAACAGACCTGAGTCCAACCACCTCGTTAATAGCTGAGGTTTTTATTTCAATTTGTATGTACAGTAAAAGTGCTGCTGAGAATCTGCAGCAATCAGACAAAACATAAATGTAATTCTCTCTCAACAATTAGCAGCTTAAGATCTATCAACTACAGTGTTAACGTTCACACGTTCACAAGTGTCATTTCTGTACTTTTCAATTCGTGCAAGTGAGTTTTTATTCTTACACACTTTGATAAAACACACTTACAATCTAGTAGTCAATCCTACTGAGGGTATCACCTAGCATACACAGCACACAGACAGAAATGTTAACTCCAGAGCCACATTCAAAATTCCAAGTTTCATTTGGGGATGGGAACCATAATTTTGCCTTTGTCAATTTGTTGATATTTGGTTTTGTTCTGGATGCGTATTTTCCAAAGCTGAAAGACAGCTCCTCATTGGAACTCACTCACAATTCAGAATTTCAACTGACTGTACCTCAAAGGAACATAAAATCAGACACAAAACCAAATGCAGTGAAAACCACATGAAAATACGCTCATCATTTGGACATGGCTAGCAAGGAAGGCTTGATCCCAGTGCTTTTCTTCACATCAGATTTTTACCTCAACTGTATAGAGGGCGCACCGGGGAGAGAAAGGACCCCAGTCAGTGAAATGTAAAATTATCTTACTTTTGTTTTTTAAGGAGCCAGTGGAATAGAAAGCCTTCCTTGCTAGGATGCACTGAGTATATACCAAGGAACTGAAATTGGAGCAGACAGAGTACTCTTCAATTACCATAAAAAAGGTAAAATGTTAGTCATTCTACAACCTGAACAGTCACCCAGGTTACCAGAGCCAGTCTCATGCATCCACTAACACAAAATCCAGGAATGTTTCATTTTAAAGGGAATGCATGTAGTCTTTAAAAAGGAAGAAGCATTAAAGTAAGGGGAAATTTCCACTCATAGAACAACTGTTAAACCTTAGAGAGAGGTTATGGAGGACCTTTGAGTAGACCAGAGAATCCTAGAACCACCACAATGCAAAGAAACTCAAAGGCAACAGGTATGGGCAGCAGAAAATTGGGAAAGGCATCAAAACAGATTCTACAGATAGCATTAAATGTAGACAACTGTTGGGCCTGGTGAACAATTAAGGGAAAAGAGAGCTAGAAGGCCTTTATTGTGCCCAACCCAGCCTGAAGATCCTTCCTAAGACAGTTTGAGAAAGGAGAATGGAAAGTTAGCAAGGGCATGTTTGGCTGGGAGACCAAGGGGCTTTCTAGAAGTGAAAACCTACCTTTCACAGAAACTGTCACAAGGCAAATGGAACAATTTCAACCCATCTATCAAAGTGACTTCTAGTGCCAACAAAACTTAGTAGGGTGTACATAGTTTAGGGGACTCAAAGTTTCCATCTTAGAAAAACTGGAGGACTGTGGCTAGAGCATCTTTTTAATTATGGCTCTCTTCTCTACTCTGAGCCATTAAGCTAAAGCAGAAAGGAGAAACTGCTACTTTGACAAGGTCATGGTGTCCTTTGGCACTCCTGCCTAAAGTCACTGCAATATTTTTAGGCAAAGTTAACATTTTAAATACAGAGGCTTGGAAACAATTTGTTTTTGGCCTGAACATGAATTGGTTCTAATTATTTTTTTAAAAGAAAAATCACCCCTGTGCTCCCTGCTCTGGGCACTAATTTTGAGAGGTCAACAGAGCTAACAGATGTACTATTACAATCATCTGGGGACAGAGTGAAGATGGGATACCTGAGTTAAAATACCAGAATGATTATGGAAACAACATGCTAACTCCAAGAAGGCCAGCCTGCCAAAGCCAAAGGAGGCTGTAGCTGTCATGTAAACCATGCTCTCAGACAAGGCGACGCTACTCTGGTTTTAAAGAAATCTCCCAGGATGGGGGAAGTAGGCAAAGCATGCCCCACTACTCTTTTGGGGGCATATTATGTGCCCCTTTGCTCATTACTTGGTTGCACAGAGCTGAGGCCAAGAGGGAAACAGCATTTCTGATTCAGTACTATGAATATGAAGATTAGCCAAGCTTTCTAGATAAGCTCTAAAAAGCCAAGTTTCACCAGGATGGTGGAACTGGTTGGTTATAGGATAGGGGAGAAGTCTCAGTCCTTTTTTCTAAACTGACTATAAAAGTCCACTGAGCACAGTTATGTTAATAAGTCAGTCTATATGAATAGGAAGCTGACATTTTATACCCCAAACTTGGGTTCTTCTAACCTGACATTACCTTCTCTGCTCTTTAGGGAGAATCATCTTTCGTTGATTCTCTCAGGCAGACAAAATAAAGCTTTGAAATTAAGGATGCTGGGGCCAAAATGCAGACAGAAGATTCCATATCACTTTGGTTTCAGTATTTAGGGGGTGTTAAAAATAAATTAAGGAAACACAAGGAATTATTTATGACTCTCATAATATATTCTCAATTTTTCCTGAAGACAACCCCAGCCCAAGGTCACTCTGGGTGAACATTTTCTTGGGGCAAAAAAAAAATAAAATCTCTATCCTGTCACCTTGTTTGTGGACACAGCTTCCCCTTCTCCCTGCACACCCCTTTCCTCTCCAAGCCAAACCCATAAAGTGGTGATGTGAGGGCGGCAAACACCAAAAAGCAGCAGCAGTAGCAGCCAGAAGAGAAAGTTTAAGCTGAATCACTAAACAAGGGTGTCAGAGGGCAGCATTTATAGCACGTCTTTCTTTACTCAAACTGTTTCAAGACAAGAGGGAGGAGCACACTTAAGTATCCACACATTTCTTCATTTAAAAACATCACTTCTTTATTTCAAAGGAAAAATAAAAGACCCTCCCAACCCTTTCCAAAAAAACCCAATAATAATAATAACAATAATAAAAAATCCTAATAGAAACCATAAGGAAGCACTGAGAGTTTGAGTATTACATTCTTCAAGTATGCTGTTTGGATTTTTTTTTTAATTGGTAACTATACACATATTAAAAACAAACAAACCCTTAAAAGTGCGGCCATGGGATTTTGCTTAAAATTAAGTATTTGGAGGGCTACTTCAAAATACTGTAGTAGGACTGTGCAGTGATCCTGTGGGGCATGATGCTCTCACTTTTGTATCCTAGCAAAGGTTAAGGGACCAGGTTCAAAAGTGATCATACTTCCACGGTTAGCATGAGTGGCCAACTTGAGTGAGAAAGCCAGGGAGATCCATATGTTCTTCCAGGAATAAGGAAAATCCACCCTGAATCCAAAAATTCAGACATGGAATGTGGTAGGATTTCACAGTAAAGTTAGTTTGGGAGGGGAAGAGGTGGTGAGCCCAGACAAGGCAGGATGTTAGGTTTAACTGGTTTCCCTAATCAGGTTTCGCATCTTTTTAGTGGGGGTTTTTTAAATGCAGTCCTTCAAGCCACAATTTAGATGCCTTTCAGTGTGCTCCAGATTGCTGGTTCATGTTAAAAGGACTGTTTAAGATTTGCATCCCAAGGAAAATCATGCTACATAAAAATGATCCAAGATTTTTGCCCAAAAAACTTCTTGGATAAAATCTAAAAAATACTATTGCAATTGCGTCTCTTGAAGAAAAAAACATTATCCTAAATGTAAACAGATTCACTCAACTCTGTTGTTGTAGAAAATTTCAGAGTAGGTAAGTTGCTGTCTAATTCTTCACCGCATGCACTCGCCAGCGGGCAGGGGAGCACTGCCTTCTTTTACCAGCATCATCTGGGGGAGGAAAAGAACCGTTCCACATAGCTGAAGAGGGCATCCCAGTGCTTCCAGAGAAAGGCAATGAACACCACAAGGAATAAAGTGCTGAACGTCCTGTTGCGAGTCTTCATGAGAGGAACCACACAGTTGGCTACCGTGGAGACAAAGACCAAAAGGACTGCCATGACTGCCAGAAGAATGTTGATGAGTTTCCCCAGAAGGTTCCGGGCAGTGGCATTCTCCAGCCCTTCCAGTTGTACCACCTGCTGCTGCTGCTGCTGCAGCTCCATCTTGGAGATGCGGGTCTGGCATGCCTCCAGGGCCTCCTGTGGGCCAGAACAGGGAACAGTTATACCTTCTGCTCACAATTACTCTGAGTAGCTTACATGTCCCTTGGGCAAGCCAGAAGCACTTTGAGCTATGACAATGATTTTAAATATGCTAGAGAGTGATGGCAGCATCATAGCAGTCTGAGAAGACGCCTTTGTTTCTCCCCTTACATTTGCAAGTCAGACAACTATAACTCAACAAAGGATCCCCTACTCAACATGCAAACACCCCTGAAATACCCACGCGTTGGGACATCTGAAGAGCCCAGCAAAGAAAGCTGAACCCAGGGCAAAGCAGAAGTGGTTATGGCCAGGGGAGAGGAGCTGTGAGATCACAAACTTGTCTCCCTTGCCCTATACAACCTGACAGAGCCAGAAGGAGAAAACTGAGACATCTTAAACAGTACAATGGGGTCACAAATTGTGAACTCAACCTCCTGCCCCACTCATCCTGGCAGAGCCTGGTAGAGTCTTCAGTGCAGACACCTTAAAAAATATAGTGGAGCCAGTGACCACCAGTAAAAAGGAGGTAGCTCTGGGAGCCCACAAAACTGGTTTTCTACCACATGCCCCACCCCACCACAGTGGTTGTACCCCCGTAACTGAGGTAAGCTGGTCACAGAGGGATATCCACCATCCCAGGGGGTACATAGCATTTTCCTTAACTGAAGCTATGCCACTTCATCTGCAATCCCGGAGGTGCAAAGAGTACGAGGAAACAAAAACTTGTGCTATAACACAATCTATTGGAAAGCAAAAGGAAAGTACCCTATCAACCTCCCGAATTGTTGAAAGCAAAACAGTATCTAAACAAGAGCTTATTATCTCATGTGCAAAGATGGAGACATAATCTATCAATACAATGGACAACCAAGGTAACATGGAAGCACAGAAAAGGAAATGAAAAGTATCCCAGAAACCAAACTCAAAGTCATGGAATATTGTGACTTAAATGACAGAATTTAAGACTGCAGGTATGAAGAAGCTCAACAAGGTAACAAGAGAACTCAGAAAGGCAGTTCAATAAATTCAGGAAGAAAATTAAGGAACAAAAGGAGTACTTTACTAAAGACATTAGAACTATAAAAAAGAATCAAACAGAAATTCTGGAGCTGAAGAATTCAATAAATGAGATGCAGAATGCATTAAAGAGCACTGGAAAGTGAGCAGAACTCCACTGCATTCCTGTGGATAGCTCACAGGAAGCAGTGACCACAATTAATTAGATTTGGTCTTGAACACTGTAATGACAAAAGTTCAAATATATAATTTTCTCTTTTTTATTTAAAAATTATTAAGTTGTACAGGACACACATACTTGTATTAACATAAAAAAATTTCAAATTGGACACATAGTCTCTCTCCTATTTTCCTCATTTTCAGTCTCTGTCCTTGAAGTAATACTGTTAGTTTGGGAATATATGGAATTCTCTTTTGATTTTTCTATCATAATATAAATAGTATCATACTATAGGAACTGATCCACAACTTGTCTTTTTAACTCAACAATGAGTCTTGGAGATCTCTGCATGTCAATATGCAGAGACCCACCTCACTCTTTTTAACTGCTACATAGCATTTTATACTATGAATGTCACAGTTTATTCAGCCAGTTCCCTATTGGAGGGATTTATTTCCCACTCTTCCACTAGGAAAGCAGAGAGGTGAATATTCTTAAAACATCCTGTACACACTACCTGATGTTTTTCAAGTCAAGTAAATCCCTGACATCAGTAGAAAGGGCTCCCTGCTTTGTCTTTTAGATTTTATATATATATATATATATATATATATAAAAATAAAAATTTTTTTTTTTTAATGTGGGTAGTTCTCTGGCTGGGAATCGAACCCAGGCTGCAGGGTTGACAGTGCCGAAGCCTTAAGCCACTATACCATCAGGGAACTCCCTTTGTCTTTTATTAATAAGTACACTCCCCCTTTTAATTTTAAGATTGATCTCTCTAAAGAGGACATTATGCCCTAATACTAAACCAAACATTACAAGTGATCTGCTCCCATCAAGACCATAACCTTCCTCCATGAGTTTATGTGAAATTTACCATTACATTCAGGACAGAACCTATTTCCTCAGCTACAGTCAAACACTCTCCAAAGTTCAGCAGTGGTGGAGCCCTAGGTTTTTCTGGTCTTGGATTCAATGGGTCCTGGTTTCCCAGGATTTGAAGTGAAGGCCAGGCAACTTCAGACTGAAGCTAGCTACAGAATAGACAGACAAATGGATACTTCTCAGCCTATATGATCTTGGGAAAACAACGAAAACATAAACAGAATTCCAGGGGCCTGGAGATGACGACAGCTGGGCAAATGATGTAGACAATCTCTTGAATCTTTTAGGCCACTGTAATACAACATTCCTGGACTATTACTCTTCTCAGACTAATTTCAAGATGACTTCATATGGAATCACTAACTGTTCCCTTGGAAATACCTCCCAACTGGAATGAGAAAAAGTTAAATATTCTATTTTGCCACAGAATAAACTAGAGGGCTACTAGCCTTAAACATTACTGCCTCGCAATGCACCTATAAAAGGTTTGGATTTGGCAACTAGGACAAAAGCCCCCTTTGCTATAGAAGAAGATAGACAAGACTGCCATGAGACTTGCTAGAGCAGATCTTGAAGCAGTAACCAGCAGATATATAATGCACGTGGTTTTTCCATAATCTGAGACCACTTGTGATCCTATGAAACATTTCCCAAGAATGCAAGCAAGCATACAACCTCCAAAAGGCACAGATTTTTGAGAAATGAACCTCATTTTGAAGAGGACATGTATTACAATTGGTATTAGGTTCTTCTGATATACTACCCTCCCCATCTTTTTTGGGGGGGTGGGGTGGAGGGTGGTTCCTTGGCTGGGAATAGAATCTAGGCCACAGCGTTGAGAGTGCCACCAGGAAACCCCCTTCTTTTTTTCTTAAAAATCTTTTTATTATGGTAAAATATACATAACATAAAACCTGTTATTTTAAAGTATACAATTCAGTGACATTTAGTAAATTCACAATGTTGTGCAACCATTACTAATATCAAAATTCCAGAACATTTTCATCACCCCAAAAGAAATTCCCTTAGTTATTACTCTCCATTCCCCCTTTTCACAGCCCCTGGCTACCAGTAAGCCCCTGGCAACCACTAATCTACTTTCTGTCTCCACAGATTTGGCTATTCTGGACATTTCCTATAAATGGAATCATAATATGTGGCCTTTTGTGACTAGTTTCTTTCACTGAAATACTGTTTTTCAGATTCATACGTGTTATAGAATGTATCATTACTTCATTCCTTTTTCTTTTTTTTACTGTGGTATAATACACATAACATAAAATTTATCATTTTAACCATTTTTAAGTATACAGTTAAATACATTCATATTGTTGTACAATCATCACCACCATCTATCTCACAGCTATTTTCATCTTGTAAAACTAAAACTATGTATCCATTAAGCAATAATACCCCCAAGTCCCCCAACCCCCTAGACCTGGGCAATCACCATTCTACTTTGTTAATCTTTTGCTTTTACATCTGACACTTCATGCTAACCTGGATGTCCCGGGCCCGTTCATAGGACTGATATGCAATTTTCTCTTCCATGCTGGCCAATTCCTGCTTCAAGTTCAAGATTTCATTCTGATGGAGCTCTGTTAGGTCATTTAGTTGTTCTTCTAATCGTTCACATCTAAGGAGGGGAAAGTTAAAATTTTAGGCATTCTGTATTTTTTCCTGGTATTATTTACATCCAATTCCCAAAACTCATCCTGCAAAGGAATAAAATAAAAATCACAAACTGAGTGGACTAGGGTAACAGGGCATGCTAGTGGGTACAGCATGTCTCTGAAATGGACAGCTTATCATAAGGCCGTACAAAGCAGCAACATGGCTCTTTCACATTCTTGTCAACACATTATATTTGCAGTAATGCCAACAACTAGTTACCTTTGAGCAAATCTATAATAAACAAGGCAGTTCTTGCTCTGTTCTGAGTTGCATATGAGAGAGGTAAAAACTAGAGTACAATTAAGTAGGTCTCATCAAAAGATAAACAGCACATAAATGAAAACTGACCTAGTGGTCACTAGTAGTTGATTGTGACAGAGGACAGGTCACACATCTGGATGTTCATGATGTATAGCCATCATACCAATGGCCAAGCACAGTGTCTGGGACATCTCAGTCAACAAATATTTATTAAAAGCCTGCTGTGTGTCAGGTATGTTCAAAGTACCAGGAATATTGTGGTCAATAAGACAGAAAAACCTTGTCCTTAGCAGTTTATAATCTAAAGTGGGAGGTGGGAGAGAGGCAGAAAAAACGAGATGATTGTAGATATGGATAAGTAAACCAAGTAAGATCACTAGGGGTATACAGCAGAGTGCCTGGTGGCTGGTAAGCTGGAATGGTCAGAGAAGGCCTCTTTCCTGTTCCACGCTCTTCAATAATGACTGGTGAAACTTGAATGATGATATGAACAAGCCCTGTGAAGATCGGGATGGGGTGAATGTTAAAGCAGAAGGACAGAAAGTAGGTCAGTGTAGCTATAAGTCGAGTAAAAAAGATAGAGAATGAAGGAAGCTGAGATTGTCTGGGAGCAGGGATTTTAATTCATTTTCACTTTTATCTATCTCTAGCACTTAGGGCTACATATAAGAAAATTTATATAAAGATGGAACCTGGGCAGAGCAGCTAAGGACCAGCAGGATTGGAACAGAACAAGATCAGAGATTCCAGGTGAAAAAGAACATGGGGAAAAGGGCGGGAGGTAAGAATGTATAGGATAATTTGAATGGTGGATCTGTGTTTGAGAAAAAAAAAAAAAAGGGAAATCTGGTCTTAAAAGGTATCAGCAGTACATGGGTCTAAAGCAGATTGCTAAGGGGGGAGAGGGTGACATGATGAACATAGCGTTTTAGGAAAATGGGTTATCTGTTAGAGGTGAGGAGGACAGACTGTGACAGGTTGTGTATGGAGTCCCAGGAATTAAACAGAGAGCTGGCTACACATTAAAAAACAAACAAACAAAAAACTAGAAAGGAAAGAATAAACATGTCTCCAGCTTATGGTGACTAGAATGGAGGCCTCTGTCAGACAGAGGGCTCATCCCAACAGAATATACTACCACTGAGCATTACTCTGACAAGCATACATCCAATACTAACAAGCACATGAGCCTCAGAGGACTTTGTATGAAAAAAAATAAAAATGGGGAGTTCCCTGGTGGTGTAGTAGCTGAGGCTTTGGCGCTGTCAACGCTGCGGCCTGGGTTCGCTTCCCAGCCAGGGAGCTACCCACGTAACCAACCAACCAACCAACCAACCAACCAACAAGAACAACACACCCCCTTTTTACTATGTTACTAAGTCCTATTTAGTTCTCCTCTATCCTTGACAGGAATGTGTACTGCTTTCTTTCATGATGAAACTGTGTTACTGAAGTGACTGAACAGAGTGATCAAAAAGTGTTTCCACCTTTTGTTTGTAACTAGGGCAGATAGTCTCTGTGACTCTGCCTTTTCAATCACCTGCTGCCCAGGGCATGTGCACGCAAACAGGTGCCATCTCTGGAAGTGATTTTTCCACTAAATGCTACAAAATTATGTAAATATATTGTGTTTTCATGAATTTAAGCCCACTGTTTTGTGGTGTTTTTAGTGTTAGATGATTTTCATCATTCTTTCTCCTCACCAGAGAGAGGTTTAAAAGGGGTGTTCTAATATGTCAGTCCCTTGGGATTTAAGGGAAAGGCTGGGCTGGGTAGCAAATAATTCTTCTAAAGCTAAGGACTGATGTTAGTAGCAGGGAGGGGAACATGGTGGGAGCAACTAGCCTGTATGCTGAAGAAAGCCGACCCATGTGACATCTTTGGTATGTGTTCTATAGGCTCCCGCCCCAACCTCTTGGCCCACAAATTGTATAGTCTTTTCGGGAAATCTTGGGGAATCTTATTTGATATTAACCATGGCTCACATATACCATTAGAAAAGATTAAAAAGTAACAACAGCAGCAGAGCTACCATTTATTTATTCAGTGCCTACTATGCAAATCCATTTCCACAACTCCAAGAGGGTAGTAGGTTATTATCTTCACTTTACAGATAAGGAAACTGAAGCTTAGCAAGGTAAAATGTACCTTGCCCAACGCACACAGAAATTAAGAAGGGGAGCAAGGATTTGAATCCAGGTTTGTTTGACTTTAAAACCCAAAATTTTAACCTCTGCACTATGATGCCACTTTGAAACTACTCAGGAAGCTCAGATTAAGCTAACACTTTTTTATAAGAATAAGATCTATAGTTGATCCAAATCACATAGTTACAAAGGGAACTGGATAATATTGCACTGCTGGGGTTTGATGTCAAAGGAGAGCCAATGGGAGGAGGGGTGTAATAAAAAGATTATTAGAATAATAATAAAAGAATAAAATAAGAAGATGGTAACAAGTGTTGGTGAAGATGTGAAGAAATGCAAACCCTAGTGTACTGCTGCATGGACGTGTACCGTGGTGCAATTGCTTTGAAAAACTGTTTGGCAGTTCCTCAAAAAGCTAAAATTAGAGTTACCATCCAACTCAGAAATTCTACTCCAGGTACACACCAAAGAGAAATGAAAGCTTACTTCTACACAAAAACTTGTACACCAATGTTCATGGCAGCACTGTTCATAATAGCCAAAAAGTGTAAATAACCTAATGTCCATCAAGTGGTGAATGGATAAATAAACTCTGGTATATCTATATAATGAAGTATTATTTGGAAAGAAAAAGAAACGAAGTAATGATGGATGCTACAATATAATATAGATAAGCCTTAAAAATACTATGCTAATGAACTATGTCAATCACGAATGACTACAAATTCCATGTATATGCAATGTTCAGAAGAGGCAAATATACAGAGACAGAAAGATTAATGGTTGCTAGGGGCTGGGACAGGGTTGAGAAGACTGCAGGTTGATGAAAACGTCCTAAAATTGATTATGGTGATGACTGCATATATCTGCAAATATACTAAAAACTACTGATTTGTATACTTTAAATAGGTGAATTATATTGCATATAAATGTCTTGATAAAGCTATTAAAAAAGATTAGGGATGGAAAGATATGTGATAAGACAATATAGTAAAATGTAGACTCTAAAAGGTAAGTATATGGGCATTCACTGTACAATTTTTTTTTCAAGTTTGCAGTGTGTGTGAAAGTAAAAAATAACAAACATTGGGAAAATATGATTATAGGTGTTATAGCCAGGAACACTGGGTTTGAGCTCTGGTTCCTGCTTATAAGTGACAACTCAGGGGTGAAGCAAGACCCAAATGGATCTGGCTGCAAGAGCCCCATTAATTTGTTAATAACTACCAGCATTTGTTTCCCTCTTCACAATAAGAATTACCTGGAGAATGATGTCTTTCTGAAAGAACAGAAAAGCTGCAGCTGTTATTGTGTAACTGAAATCCTCTCTCATTTACACAAATAGTTGTGTTTGGCTTACCATAGTAAGCACCTACAATCTGCAGGAAACATCAGGGAGGAAACTGAGAAAGCCATAAACTTTGAGGCTTTTGCAAAATGTGACGAACAAAGAAGTTGGCTTGAGCCCTTGGTGTCTTGAAATGCAGGTCTTCTGGGTTGCCTCAGTACTTTGAAAGGATATTACTGGCCTGTCATTATTGAAACAGTTTCCTTAATTTGATCACCAGGTCAAGGAAGTCTGTTCCACAGCTCTTTTCACAATTTCACAAACGTGATCATGCTTAGCAATTCCACTGAAACATTTTTTCAGTGCCATCAGCCTCCGAGTGGCTTACATAACCCACATAAGAAATTATGGTCTAAAAACACACTAATGCAAAAACTTACTAAGTATGATGTGGCATTATTTTGGGTGGAGGAGTGCATGTAGTGGGGGGATTTAGGGTTCAATCTAATCTACTTAATCGCCATAAGCATCCAAACATCAAAACACTAGCACCACTAATAACAAGAACAATGATAAGTATCCGCCCCCTGTCTTTTTATGTGTAGCGTCTGCCTTGGAGGAACTCAGATTCATGAGGACATTTTTACATTAATCCTCACCTCCTTCCTTCTTGGGATGTACCTTCAATTTATAATTAGAAATGGGAGGTTGAGAAATATGCCGTAATTTTCCCCTTTTAGTTAGTGAGGTATAGTTAGGATTTACCACCTGGTCCATGCCTTTTGTTTTTAGATTTTTTATTGTTGCGTTTTAAAAAACTTTTTCCTGTACTATTATTCAAATGCAAAATCTAAGAACAACAAAGGAATAAAACATCTGCACTCTAGTTCCCACTGACTTTTCCACTACTTCCATTATTAATACTGTAATCTCCTTTGCTTACTTTACTTGCTAGTGTTTACTTCCTGTCTGAACACTATAACGGTCTGAATACTAAAATGGAGAAGCCAGATACTTAGGGAATTCATAGTAAGAACACCTCTGTTGTGTCAAATATAAATACCAAACCAAAGACTAGAGGGGGAAAAAAGGGAAGGTCATTTCATACAGCCTTTCAATATGTAATTTTTTTCTAAAACCAAGAACTCCCTGGAAGGAATTTTTTTTCTTTTTGTGTCATCCCTGACCAGGAATCGAGCCCGGAATCGAGCCCGTGTGATAGCGATGAGAGTGCAGAATCCTAGCTACGAGGCCACCAGGGAATGCTCCCTGTAAGGAACGTTAACCCCTTCATTTAACACTAATTAGAGCTCTCTGGATAGGAAAAGGAGGTTCTTAATCCTACTAAAATTATGATTTTGACTGGCATATGCTTTTAATGTGTCTCCATCTGAAACACAAAGTAGCATGAGAGGAGTTCCCTGGTGGTGTAGTGGCTTAAGGCTTCGGCGCTTGTCAACACTGCGGCCTGGGTTCAATTCCCAGCCAGGGAACTACCCACATACCAAAAACAAAAAAACAAAGTAGCATGAGAGTAATATTTTCATTTTGAAACTTTTTACTCAAAGGGAACGTAGACATCTAAATATGGTTTGAGCATAACTACTAGGAAACAGAAAGACTTAATACTGTAAAATCCTTTTTTTAAAACAGTAGGTTACATCATATTTGGGCAGGTGAAATTCCATCCCTGAACTCCCTAGAAGCAAAACATGCTCTGTCTACAAAGTACTAAAACACATCTAAATTTTGTTGTAGACGAACAATTCCTAAATAAGTACTGATATTGAAAAGTGCTTCAGCCACTGAGTTAGTCAACACAGTAGTCACCTTCCTACATCAAAGATAAGCCAGGGCTGTTTGGATCAAATTCTTGACAAATGAGACACTAGGTGAGTGTACAGACTGGGAATGCTTCACCTAATGCACCACTCTTTGCATGTGGTTCAAAAGTTTGGAGTCATCTCTGAGAGCTGGTTGTGCTTCCCTAGTTAGGCAACAGGTCACTAGGACAGGAAGGCTGAAGAATCTTGTAGAGCAGGTATTGAGAGAAACAGGAAGAACTAGGTCCGAGGGCTGACAAAGATACACAATCATGGGAGCAGACTATTGCATTATTTCCCAAGTGCTTGCCAGGGACCTGAGGGTAGCTTCTGCCAGTGTTTGACCAGAATGAAGAGACACAGTTGGGGTAGGAGGTATAACATACGATGGTAGCTTGAATACATTCTTGGCTGAACTGGGGAAAGTGGATTTTGCCTCCTTACCTTTTGTTACCTCATTTGTGCTGAAGTCCAAAAAGAGGCTCAGAACACTGAACTAGCCTTCAGATATGAAGGAGATAGTACAGAACCAGTCCCCACATGACAATCCCCTAGACTTTCAGAGCAGTGCATTATCTTGAAGAAAAGAAAACAGCAGATGCCTAAAGCATATAAGGAAATAAATACAAGCTAGAGGGGCTTTCAGAGACTTGTTAATGACAGCTTTCTAACATCCTGGCACACCCCAGACCACACTTGGTGCTCTACAAACATTATCTCATTTAATACAAACCTGTACAATAGATATTATAGAGGAAACTGAGGCTCAGATGAGTTACATAAGGTCACACATCTAGTGTCAGAACTGACTAGCAAATTTAGGCTTGTCCAACCTCAATGAATTAATGAAGTGATTTCTTTCTCTCCCTCTGTTCCCACCTCCAACCTTCCTCTCTCCTTCCTTCCCATTTTCCCTCTAATACCTACCTCTTCAGTGGCTGAAATGGGAGAAGCTCATCTGTAAATCTCTTTTACGGAATGGAACATCTTAACCGGTCCTAAGAGCATTTCCTAATTAGGCTTTTTTTCTCTTAGTATTTTTTTTTGGGGGGGGGCGGGGTAGTTCCCTGGCTGGGAATTGAACCCAGGCTGCCGCGTTGAATGCACCAAAGCCTAGCCGCTACACCACCAGGGAACTCCTTTTTTTCTCTTATAAACGAAGAGCTATTATGATCCAATTAGTTTCCATTTCAAACTTATTGGCCAAACCTATTCCACATATCCTCTGAAGAGTCTCTGATCAATTTACAGATGACAAACAGGGTTAAAACCTGGAATAAAGGGGCTAAATAGTTATATCTGAACATACAATCTGTCTTATGTCCAGTGACAGCAAAATAAAGTAAAATTATATTTAAACAAGTTTGTTTAGGTAGAACAACACCAAGGGCCTGTGCTAATTGAGTTAGCTTAGTTACAGGCTGTTCTGCATATGATAACTACTCATAGGGACTGCTTCTTTCTGTATTTTGCTCTTATGACTCAGTTCAATTTAAAATATCTCTGGGTTTAATACAATCTCAGAAGCCAATTTTCAAAGGACAGTAATCTTAAAATAGAAGCTTGCAAAATGGCATTACCGCCCATCAATACCAGTAGACTGCCCTACATGATACTGTTTTACACAGGTAGCAGCTGAGTAGGATTCTAGACCAGATCCCCTAAGGGAAAAATCACAAAGGGAACCTACAAAATGGCTGATGAATTGTTTTCCTTGCTCTCTCCTATTTTCAATGCATTTTGCCACAGCTGAATTTTTTCCTATGGTAACTCACAGGAGTAACCCCCCAGTTTTTAAGCAGCAAATTAAATACAGGTTAAGCCACTTTACTGTGTGACCTGGCAAAAGTGACTTTATCTTTCTGGGCCTCAGTGTACTCATTTGCAGAATATTAAACTAGGTATCGAAGGTTCCCTTCTGTCTCTTAAGTACTAAGTGAACCTCATTGCTACTAACAAATCTGTAGTAATACTTTAATGGGAATGAAGAGACTAGCAGGACCAGAAGAATTTGAAGTCAGGATAGATCCCATCATTAAAAAAAAAAAAAAAGGTATAAACCTTGCCTTCTACCTTCCCAAAATACATGCTCTCACTCATATCTGAGAGGCCAATGCAAAGCTCAGTCTAAAATCTACCAGTCAAAGGTTGAGGTGGAATTCAGATCCCAGCTCTGCTCTAACAGCTTCCTGAGCTAAATGTATGTGGGAATTGAAGAAACATTATTCGGTTATGCACAATTATGTGGGTGAAGGGAGAGACAGAGAGACAGCAAGTGACAGATACAGACACAGAGACAGACACTGCTCCACAGGTTCCTGAATGATTCTGATTATTCCGGAGTAAGCAGATGGTCTTGGGCAAAACCCTGATCTGGTGTTACTGCGGTAGAAGACCAGTGGGAAGCGTCTTAGTGAGCGGTGTTACTGAGCAGGGAATCTGAGAAGGTGGAAATACAGATGGAAATGGAGGTTTCCTTAAAGTGGTTTGCCTCTATTACTTACTAGCTTGAGAAAACTTTCCCGAGCTTGCGCATTGACAGAATGTTTTTAATATATGTGCTGCTGAAGCAAACACAGAATTTTATAAAATATATTAAAAATAGTGACTTTAGTGAAACACACGCTTTGACCTGGAAAAGGCCCATACCCATTGTCAGTGCAGTCAATGATTCTTAGAGTGAAGACTATAGACTAGTCTTTCAATCATATAAATTTTAGGGTTGAAGTTGGGGGAAAAAATCTGTCTGGTACAAAAATAACACTGGGTTTGGAAGGAGATAAAACTGAGTTTGATTCCTGGCTTTACCACTCACTGAGTGAGTTTTGGCAAATTTTAAAAGACCTGTGGGCCTTAATTCCTATCTGTAAAATAACAGATAGGTAAGACAACAACCTGCAAAGCTACCATAAGAATTTGCAAATATATGTAAAAAGCACCTAGCATTATGCACATCATAGGAGTTTAGTAAATGCAGTAAGTGGTAGTGTCCTCCATATCATTTAAATAACAAGCAGCAACACTGTGTATGACCTCCCTCCTGTCAACTGAGTAAATAAATCAAAGCATAGAAAATAACCAGAAATGTACCTAAAGCAGCCATATATACATTAACTGGTTCTTAGTCAGAAAGAGTTCCTTAAGCCCATCCCTAGCCTACTTCCTTCCTAGACAAAAAGTCAAGCCTACAAGAGAATAGAAACAGAAATTAGTGAAGAAAAGCTTGTGCAGGCAGCTCATTAATAGTGTGAGGGAGATATGGAAAGGAGAAAAAATGAACCATAAAAAGCTGACAAAAGAGCAAGTCTAGGATCATTTACTGTACAAGGAGGTAACCTTACACTCTCACTGACCAGACAGTATAACTAAGCTAGAACACTATTGTTTTAAGCTATTTCTAATCAAGTTAGATTCAATGTACTATTCTGTTAAAAGTTAAGTTCTCCAAAAATACCTAAAATGTAAAAAGTTTTGGTGCTTAAAAGAATAAGATTCAATTTGTGGAAAAATTTTCACTTACGTGAAACAGTTTGAAGACCAACAAAATTAGACAGATTTACTGTGTAACTGTAAAGACATATGTAATGAAGAAGAACTCTAACTGCTTTGGAAATATTGGTGCAACAAACAGTTGAGGAAAACAGTTGTGACTTTTCCACTGCCTTTCTTGGGGGGAAAAGGTTTTTTTTCTTCAAAATTCTGTTTTAACGAAAAACATATTACATGTTTTATTATGTCTCCCCTTGACCCCCCAGGTTTTACCTTTGTTTCTGAAAATTCAAATGTTTTCTTTATTCTCCCTTCATTCTATAAAACTAGTCATTCACCTACTACAGAGAACCCAAAGTGCAATGAAAGAAATGTACTTCTCATTAGCTTCTAAATGGTTTGGACTTGATTTTTCCCCTGGGGGGCGGGGAGGAGGGTAGTTCCCTGGCTGGGAATCGAACCCAGGCTGCAGTGTTGGGACTTGATTATTCTAAATGAAGATCTAAAGTTCTGTCTAGTCCCTGAATTATTTTAAATGGATACAAAGGTGGGTCTTCGGAGACCTGTTTTTCCTCTCTTATTTTCTCACATTGGCCTACATTTGACTTGAAGACAAAATAAACTATACATGAATTATAAACTCTGGAAGAATTTTAAAAATGTTTTGTTATCCATTATAAAATAAAGCGGTCAAAGCAGGCAGTTGTGTTTTTTTTTTTTTGAGCAACCGACTGTGGATTGCCCAGGTCTCCATGTTCAGAAGGGTGTATTTTAATAGCAACAGTAGCAGCTGCTACCTACCATCAATCAAGCAAAAACAGGGCCAGGCACATATGTGCTATGTTCTCTACATAAATTATTTCATTTAAATGTCACAGTAACCTTAGGAAGGACTATTATTATTCCTAGATAAGTAGAAACCAAGACTTAGAGAAGTTAAGAAACTTACCCAGTTTTCAAGATTCGTAAAAGACAGAACTACAATTTGAACCTGGGAGTTAGGTGTAATATGATCCAGGTGTTTTATTTTTAGAGTCTATTTTGAGTATTTGTTAGATTGCTCACTGCTTTAGATATTGTCCTCTCAGTAGATCAAAGAATACATAAAACACTGAAATAAGAATACTAATGTATTTGCTTTTAAAACTTCATTTCTCTCTTCCACACTTTTCTTCTCTGGGAAAGTCTTCAGTTAGAATTTGAAGGACAGAAGAGTAAAGAGATGGGGCTGAATTACTGATTAGCATTTTTAGCATGTGAAAAGAGCTTGTCGCTTTAACTCCTTTCGGAGCTTATTGATACATTGAATAATTTATTGCAGGCCGTGGGATTATCTTATAAAAGCAAACTTTAAAGAGGTGAGAGGGACCTTAAAAGATTGTCTGTTCAATATAATACAACACATAGAGGATGCACTGTACACCTGGAACCTATGTAATTCTTGCTAATCAATGTCATCCCAATAAGTCTAACAATGAAAAAAAAAGGATTGTCTGTTCAACCCTTGATATTATAGTAAAAGTACTGTAATTAGAACAAGACCAGGATTCACATCTTTTTTTTGGAGGGGGCGTTCCCTGGCTGGGAATCAACCCAGGCCGCAGTGTTGAGCGCGCGGAAACCTAGCCACTATACCACCAGGGAACCCCCTAACCCACATCTTTTAAGGCATAACTTGACCTGTCATTGATTCCCATAAAACTCGCCCTTAATCTGTATCAGTGAGGTGGCCCATCTGGCTAACAAAGCTGGATCTGAATACTCCATGGAGGATATTATTTCTATCTGCATGTAATGGAAACAACATACAATTGAAGACCAACTGAGCGGTCTAGTAAGAATATGGAGTATAATATGAAACACACACACACACACACACACACACACACACACGCACGTTTCTACCTTAGCACAGATTATATCTCAAAGCATTTAGTCTTTTGAGAATTCTCTAACTACTGTAGAACCATTTCATGTTTAACTTCACTCCCATTCAAATGTCAATTCATGTAGCAGATATGCTTATCTGAATTTATTGCCAGTTTAATCTTTCTACATCAACTGCCCAGATAAGTGTGTTTAAAGCCAAATATATATACAGGGTTCACTACATTTTGGCTGGGCTATATCTTTGATTTCTAAAGAGTTCAGAGGGTTATGACAGAACTTTTAAATTTAATGTAGTATAGCCATAGTCTGCAATGATTCTGTCATTACACATAAATAGGTGGAATGCCTTAGAAAGCCTAGGCTTCATTTTAAAGTCCTAAACTGGAATGGAAAACTAAAGAGCTACCTGACTACAATGCTTCATTAGTATGTAACCTTGGGAGTCATTTAACTTTGCTGTGCCTGTCTTCTGCACTCTATGATAGGAACTCATACATATCTAAACTGCTCTGGACATTCCAGAGAAAGACACTCTACAAAAATCTTTAAAGGCCACTCCCCCATATCCAAAGGGAGGGGAACCCCAGATATAAATAATTTAGGACTTTAATTCCATATAACTTACCTATATCGCTCTTCCTGTAAGGCCTGCATTATTAATGAATAGTCCCTCTGATAATGTTCCTTGAGGGTCTCAAAGGATTCTTCTAGTCTGGCCTGGGTTTCCCGGATCTCCTGGATTTCATGCAGTAGTGCATCAAATCCTGAGCTCTGCATGTCCAGGGTGTTTGTTTTGGAGCTAGATGCTCCTACAGCGATGCCTCCAGTGGTGCTGTTGGCTCCCACTGAGCCTGAAGTGGCACTAGAACAATCTTCTTCACTACCATATTTTGGGCTTGACTGAAAGTTTGAAATCACTCCCAAAGCCTTTCCCCCATCATCCACTTGCCCTTCCTCTAAAGAGTCCTTCAGGTTAGGGATGTTGTCTGCACTGCCAAATTTATTCCGAATTAGTGAGGCGATCTCTCTGGGCTTTGAGACCACAGCCCCTGCTGCTGAATGGGTTGCCTGGGAGAAGCTGGAAAGTCCACCTTTGACACTGTCCACCACACCTTCACTGAAGCCAGTCACCTTTGCTCCCACATCCTTCAGACCTTGGTGCATATCCCTGAAGACGTCCTTTGGCTGCCGGGGGATCCCATTCTGCTCCACCTCTCGGAGCTTCCTGTGGTAGTGCTCAAGCTTCTTTTGTAGCTGGAGGATGGTCTGGGCAGATTTCTGGTTCTTCTTCTCAAAGACCTGCTTGATACGGGCAGCCTGCTGCTTATCTGCACTGTTGGCAAGCTTCAAGTACTCAGCAACATTGTCATCCCGGGCTGTTTGTGCAATCTTGATCTGTTCTGTGAGCTTCAGGATCTTCTGCTGCAAGTGAGCAATAGCAGCCTTTGTGCGCTGAGGATCTGGTGTTCCATCCACGGAGTCTGTGTGGATACTGCCATCAGTGCTGGAGGCCACTGCACTGGAAGTCTGGGCGAGGCTGCTTACTTCCAATCGCTCGATCTACCATAAAAGCAAGAGGCGGATATTAAAAGGAGCCCAAGGAGACTACTTCTCCAGAATCAATGGGCCAAAATGTATTAAAAATTCACCTACACTCAGCTCTCAGTATAGATTAGCTGACCTAATTCCTTCTGTCCTGTCCAAGCTCCATCTCCCTCTTGGATACTGTCCTCATTTGAGCAAGCATACTTTGTTTAAGAAATCAGATATAGGAAATGACTTGCACAAAAAGTGAAGTAGGTATTTTTCCTTTGCTAGAGGATTTAGTACAGTATTTCTTTAAATAACAAAGTTCCTCTACTGGGTTTAAAGCATGAATTAATTCACATTTTTCACATATACTTTTGTTTATAAGATATGTATATAAAACAAAGCACATCAGCATTTCAATTTAATTATTATCATTTTAAATATTCAGACATCATTGTAATTTCAATACAGATTATGGTCACCTGAAAATGTGAAGAATAGGTATTTTATTGGCTAGATATAAAAATCCAATTTTTATCAAAGTGTCTTTTTTCCAAATCATGTCAAGGGTGATGGAATCATTCTCTCTATTCTAATAGGAACACTTATTAGTAGCTGGAGACAGGTGGAGGTAAAAATCGTAAGGTACTGCTGAAAAGTGGTATACTCTTGAGAGTTAAAAGCCCAAATCACAAGTAAACATGATAAATTTGGGCAAGATAACATGAACACTCAAGACAGGGGGAGTAAGAGGTAAGAATAAGTCAGTGATTAAGTTCAGGCCTTTTGGAGCTCAAATTTTGTGAATTCTATCCAATGAACAAACAATTTTTATTAGGCAAGGGACTCTAACACACTTTTATATGGGTGAGCAGTCATTCAAAAGGGTTGAAGAAAAAGACAAGCTGCTCAAATTTGAAAACTTAAACTATCATACTTTGAAGCTATTAGCCAAAGCTGGGGAGAGGTTAGGCTTCCTAACTCAGGAGAAAAAAAACAAGCAAAACCTTCAAGAAGGTGCCCAAGTGTGGCTTGTGGCAGTGAATTAGAGTAGAGCTTATGCAAAAAGCCTTTAGAAACTGTTCTCTATTGAGCAGTAACAGAAATAAATAATAAAATAACCATCTCAGGGTAATAAAAATTCCCAGGAAGTGTGTCAAATTACAAGTTTATCATCCTGGAGGTTAAGAGCACACCCTCTCCTCCTTGCTTATCGCTCTAAATCTGTCACCAGCAGCCATTTGCTAGATTTAGGTTACCCTCATATTAAAAAGGGTTGAATTACATTTTTGTGATGACAATCATACACCAATTCTGAAATATTTATGAAATGCCAATAATTAACGTGTCAGTCTAGAGATGTATTCTCCTATTTTCATCTTGGTTGTATCTCCTCAGTTTGCCATCTGAGCAAAAATTATGCTGATCTCTAACTCTGAAATACATTTAGTTCATTACTGAATTCACTATATTACTATTGACATGAATAAAAACATTTCTTCCTAGATGAACACAAAAGAAATATTGTGCATTTAAGTAAAATCAAAAGATAATTTAAAACAGAAATGAATAACAAAATGACATCATGCCCCACTAATAAAAAAGAATATCCAGAATAGTTAGGGATTAGCACAATAACTGTTTTGCATCACTTCCTCTATTTGCCCCATTCATCTTTAGCTACATGTTAACAAGCAATGAAAAGGGCCAGAGGAAGGCAGAAAAGGGAGGATGAGCCAGAGGTCCAGATAATCGTGTTGCCAAGAGTTGCAACAAGAGCTCCTGGAAACCTACTCTCTTATGTTGTACTTGGTTCCCACTGTGTGATTTTCTTTCCGAATGGGAATTTAGATGCCATAACATAATAGCTCAAAACTACCATACTATAAAAGGAAAGGGAATATGAAATACAATTAGATTCAAGACTACCAGCTTAAACGCATGGATGGTCTAGTCTCCTTAAGTTCTCTGTTATAATGTGAATACCAACTTAAATGCAATCTGTTGTCTAAAGAAGTAGAGATATGAAAATCAAGTTTTACTATTACTGTGGGAGGATAAAAATTTTCACTGGTCATACCGGTGAAAAGATAGCTTTTGAGACTAGAAACAAGGTTTGATTATATTTCTAAAATTAAAAAAAAACAAAACAACAACAACAAAAAAAACCAACAAACTTTCAATATAATTATTTACAAATGGTTGCATTTTATTATTATTTTTTTAAATGGGCACATTTTAGATGTGAGTTTATTTCTCAACACAATAACTGAAGAAATAAACCATTATCTCTTTAATCTGATTTTTCTCCTACTGTTCTTTCAGTGCATGGCTCCCTGTAAGAGTACAGCTAACAGAACCACTGTCTTCAGCTTCCAAAGAAAACTGACCCACAGCTTCAGCAGGAGGGTAGTTTAACACCTGAAACCACGAGTCACTGGATTACTTAGTCAGTACTCCCAATTTTGGCAGGCACTGTCTTCACAAAGGAAAGAGAGAAGAAAAGGAGAAATATGAGAGGAGGAGAGTAGTGGGAAAGAAAGAAAAGAGGGACAGGAATGGAGGAGGAAAGAGGAAGATACACTGAACCAAAGAATTACAGGTTAGCTATGAACAAAGCCTGCAGATGTAAATACTTAGCAATAGAAGGGCCTGCCTTAGTTAGCTAGGAGTTACGAATGTACCAAAGGAAAAGTGGTTCTCTTTTCCAAAAACATTTGCTAGCATATTAGGTTATCCATATTGTGGGGGCTAAAAAAAAAAATTTTCCTCCCACCTTCTAAGTTCTTTTAGCTGGGCTAAGAGACAGGTTAACAGGAGAAAAAGTCCATATGGATGTATGTTGGGGATGTCATAATCATGAAAACTAAAATGCATTGGACAGTAGAGATTTACATGCCATATGGACAAAGGAGAAAAGCGGGCAGAGGTCTGGGATTCTACAGGGGAGATAGGCAATTCACACAGGTAGTTGAGACATGAGTGGAGCACACGTGGCAAACAAATTCCTGTGAGATAACCCAGAAACAGGACCCAAGCTGGGGAATTCAACAGGCCCCGGCTTGGGTCCATCCTCTCTACCATATTTAATTCAAATAGGCTAAGGTGAAAAATCCATAAGGCGAATATGCTAAGATTCCCTTCCTGAAGCAGTTTTTAACATCTGAATTCCTTGAGGTAGGAAAGGATGAGGGTCAAAGGTTCTTTCTGAGCCTTTTGTTTCTTAATAACCAGCTTAAAATCAACATCTCAAAAGGCACATTTGGGGTGACAAAACTTTGGTCCCCTTCAATGTACTATAACAATATAATATTAGATTCCTACCTCACTCCAGACAACTAAATTGCAAATATGAAAAGTGAATTTTAAACCTTTTAGAAGGCAGTACTGGAAAAAAGGGAAGGATTTTCTTAAACATACACAAAAAGGTACAGAGCAGAAAAACAAGATTACAGAATCTGACTACATTTAGTGTAGTAGTGAAGCATGGATTCAAGCCTGGCTTTGCTACTTACTAGCCATGTGACCTTGAACAAGTTACTTAACCTCTGTATCTATTTCACCAACTGTAAAATGGAGATAATACTAATGTCCACTTCAGAAGACGCCTTTAAGGAAGAAGTGAGTGTCAATAAACCTAAGCATGGTCAAAACAAGAGAACAGAGCGAGAGAGAAAAAAAAAGATTGCTCAAAACATACCAAATACACAGTAAGCTGTTATTACTGGCTATTACTTTTGCAGCCATGTAAATGGTTCTTAAAAAAAAAAATCAAATATTAAGATTCCAGAATATACTTCCTTCCAAGGTCCTTCACATTTCAGGCACAAACAAGGGATATATACAGAGTTTGAACCAAAGAAATAATGTAATTAAACACTATGGTAAAAAATAGTCACCTTTCTGGTAGTTGGTATTGTGGCTAGGTAGCTGGCCAACTAATCTTCCAGTCCTCACAACAACCTTATATAGAGAGTAGACGTTATCACTAACTTACAAATGAACCATCTGCTGAGGTGCCTCCTACTACCCACTACCCTATCACAAGGTAGTCTGACAACAGCACGAGCAGTATTCACATATTCAATAGGGCTGCCCAGGGCTATATCCTGAAGGGTCTACAAGTTGATAGTACCCACCAGTGTAGTAAATCCTAGCCACTTGTGGCTAAGGTTAGAATTAATTTGTATAGAAAAATATCAAGACCAAAAATCAGTCAAATATATTTTGACTACTTATAAATTAGGTAATGTGCTACAAAGCTAGGGATATGTGGTCAAAGCCACGATTCATAGCTGACTGTTACTATAACAAGCAGACTATACTGCTTTGTTTGCACTTGTCTCTTACTACTAAGAAATTATTTGCCAGGCTTAAGTTATCTATTAATTGATCTGAAAACAGCCCAAGAGGACATTTAAACAGAGATGCCTTAAATACCAATTAATTAGGGGCAAAGGAGACTATCTAGGACAGAGTATTTGATAAACTTTATAATGGCTTACAATTTTCATTTGCAAACATATTAAAAATCTAGGTTAATAAAAATGTCAGAACATGGCAGTACCCAGCCTTGAGAACAATTATGTAAAGTCAATATGGCGGAAAGGACACGGACAAGAGCAAAAAAGTACCTGGGTTGAACCCTGCCTTTGCCACCTTACTAGCTATGTGTCTTTGGGCCATTTACTTGTTCTCTTTGAGTCTGAGTTTTCTTATCTACAAAATGGAGTTATTACCATTTTCTCATGAGATTATTTGAAAATACGTTAAATGTGTGTTAAATCAGATTATGCCTCCTAAACATGGTAAACTTTTAAGAAGTTACCTTTTTTCTATTTCTTACATAGTTTATTACACAAAATCCAAATTTGTAAAAAAAAATTCAGAAATCCCAGACTCGGCATTGCTATCTTCAGTAAAAGAAAGATGGCAGCCCCTACTTGGTGTGATGAAGTCATTTTACTTATGCTTTATAGAGTATTGGCTCTCTTTTGGGAAATTTCATATTCTGTACACTAATCCACATCATTTCTGAAAAAATGAAGAAAGCATTTAAGGGTAAAAGAAGAAGGGGAAGGAGAGTGGGGAAATCTTTGTAATTAATCCAAAAACAAATAGAAGCTTGACTATCGTGGTTTTTCTGAAAGTGGATCTTTTCCAGGGCCAATTTCATAGCATAGATTGTGCAGTAGCCTGTGCAAATTGATGCTGGGGAACCCGCAGACCCAGCTCCATTGTTCTGCTAAAATTTTTATCTCAAAGCTCCAATGTTTTTGAACCAAAATTGGAGTGTGTGGTTCAATTCAAGCACACTTAGTGGAGGCAATTCAAGTGCACTTAGTGGAGGAGACCAACTCCAAAATCCAATACAAAGAGTAATCCCCAGAGATTCATAATCTTGACCCTAAGACACAGGAATCTCCTTCTTACTCGTAATTAAGCATGAAGATGCTCTGGTTGGTCTTATAAAGTTTTCTTTTTTCTGCCAGGTAGATTGTGTTGAGGAAGCAAAAAAAAAAGGAAAGAGTCCTGCCTCAGGAGGTATACAGCTCTGGGTTTGAATTTTGTGTCATTATCTCAAGACTTGCCATTGTCAACTTCCCTATACCTCATCCCTAACAAAAAAGGAAAGAAACCCCATAATCTATAGCATTTTAAGTACATCTTAATCATGACAGTATTTTTCACTTACCTCCACTGTCTCACTGTAGAAATGATATGCCCTCCCCTTCCCGCAGTAAGCACAACTGTTGAGCAATTCTTTCTAATGTTTAGTTTGTTGTACTGAGGAATGGAGTGATCTCAAGTGGGGGTTGTAGAAAATAAAAATGGTCTAAGTTCCATTATCCCACAGACAGCAAGCTTTTTCTCTAAACATTCTATTTTACAATTTTGGAACTAAAATCAAGATCCAGCTTATATAGTCTCAAAAACAGGTCTATTCAGTTGTCAAAAAGTTTATTCTCTCTTGATAAATAATTCCTGTACAGACTGGAGTGTTCTCTGTAAGTCCCAAGGAATCACTTTTTCACATTCTTTTTTTTTATACACAAAATTTTGGCACATGGAACAACCCTAGGTTCTATGGAGATGTATCTGGACCACCAAAAAGGGGAATAATGGAGACAGTGAGCTCCTGGAGCCCTGATTATCTTCACTTTTATCTATTTTATATAGGTAGTCTGGGAAATTTTTGCTTAGAAAAATAAAACAGTGTTTTATTGCTTAATTTCAAAAAGTTTGAAAATCACTGATATGCAAATAAACTAATGACAATAAGCCTGGCCACTTATGAATTTGGCACTATAGTTTGTCTCAAACTTCCTTTTTCTACTAAGAATAACTTAAGGTCCTGATTTCCAGGTCCATCCTTATAAAGAACAAAGTTTTCAAATCATTTCATGGATGAGATTGCGTATGTAACAATAAGTAGAGGACATGCTTGCTGAAATGTGAATTCTGGTGGGGTTTGCTCACAAGCTTCAAACCTCAGCAAAATGACAAGAAGAAAAAGAAGAAAGAAGAAGAGGAAGAAGGAGAAAGGAGAAGAAGAGGAAGAAGGAGAAAGGAGAAAGAGAAAGGAGAAGAAGAGGAAGAAGGAGAAAGGAGAAGAAGAGGAAGAAGGAGAAAGGAGAAGGAGAAAGGAGAAGAAGAGGAAGAAGGAGAAGAAGAGGAAGAAGGAGAAAGGAGAAGAAGAGGAAGAAGGAGAAAGGAGAAGAAGGGGAAGAAGGAGAAGAAGAAGAGAAGAAGAAGAAGAAGAAGAAGGAGGAGGAGGAGGAGGAGGAGGAAGGAGGAGGAGGAAGGAGGAAGGAGGAAGGAAGAAGGAAGAAGAAAGAAGAAGAAGGAAGAAGGAAGAAGAAGAAACTATCATGGATTACTTGGGAATCACAGAAACCTTAAATTTAAATCTACGTATGCTAAGGGTCACAATTGTAATTCATTCTGACACAGCCTGCTGTCTCACATCTCCAAGCTTCTGCCCATACAGTTTCCTAGGCCAGTCCAGGGCATGTTCTCACTCCCTTTTCTGGCTAACTACTATTCATCCTTCAAGACCCAGTTCAAGTATAACCTCCTCCAGGAAATCTTTCCTGACAACCTCTTCTCCCAGTTGGATTAATGGCTCTTTCTTTATATTCCTATATAGCTATATATACATCTTTATCACTGTCCTCATCACAATATGTTGAAATGACTGTTTGGGTGTCTTGCTTTCCCTGATAGTTCCTGAGGGCAGGGATCATGTCACATTCATCTTTGTACCCCAAAAGGCCAGCACAATGCCTTGTACTTGTACAAAAAAGATGTCCAGTGAATGTCTGTTTAATTTAAATGCTTACCAGCATCTCCTTAACATGATCCTTCTGGACTTCATATGCTATGCAGTGACTGAGCTGATGTTACTAAGAATGGAACAAGTGCCAGAATTTTTGTAAGAAAAATAGCTTCCAATAGAGGATACTTATCCCTCCAACGCGGCTGAATAAAAACTATTGATTGGGTTGAGTATCAGTTTACATTACTGACGTCCTATCTGGACCACCCTGCACCAATCCAACTGAAAAATATACATATGGGAGCTAGAACTGCTGCTCAGAATTGCTTTGTCACAGGACTGATTTCCTGGCTTTCATGAAAGACATCATTGAGGAGTACCACTGCCAGGTATACTTAAGGCCTGAGGTTTGGACTAAAAGGATCCATGTGAGCCTAGCGAGATGATTTATTCTTCTTTTAACAAAACTTTGCAAAATGCCTCCTATGTACACAGCCTATGTAAGCCTTGTAGGTACAAAAAAAAGAAAAAGAAAAAGAAAAAGAAAAAGCTCTTAAGGAGTCTATAATCCTGGCGATGGTGTAAGTAGACAATGACATGCTGCTTCGTTATGGTTGTGTTATTTTTATAAGCAGAGTCTTTGAGCTAGGAAGGAATCTAAGGGGTCATCCAATTAAGAAAAGTTTCTTTATAGATGAATAACAGATTTTAAGTTTAAGAGAAAGATCTCTCCCCAATACTTAAAAGAAAAAAATAAAAAACATATACTGAAAATAAGAAGATAGGAGTTTCTGTGTGCCACTGGAAGTATCTAAGCAGAGACTTTATGCCTGCAAGTTAAGAATGCTATACTGATTGATGGTTGGTACAGATGATCCAAATTTCCTTTTAATTTTAAGATTTTAACTTTTGTTTTAAAAAAAGTGACATGGGCTATAGATTATTTAAAAATCATTCTTACATGACTTCAGACTAAAGAATGATAATCTGAAGGACAAAAATCTGCTAATGCTAAAAACTAGATTCTATTTTCTAATCATGAACCAACCAGTAAAAGGAGATGACAAAGAAATACGTTTTCACTGCTAAGAATTTAAAAATACATATAATCCATGTACAGATAAGCCAATTTGTAAAATTGCCACCCATGGGTTCCCCTTTACAAGTTAATTCCCTACAAATACTTTTATGACAAGTCTCATTAAGACAAAAGATTTCTAAGACTCAGCTTAATCCTATTTATTTCAAGCAATTTTGAGGGGAAAAAAATCTAAAGCAATGAAAGAATTTGGAAAGCTCCATGGGGTCTGTGATAATCTGGCTCTCTGTGAGCTAGCTGGTTTGTTAAACTTGTTAGGTAGTTTACTGGAGTAGAGGCTCTAAAGGAGGAGCTGTCCAAAATATACAGCCCCAATCCCATTTAAGGGACTAATTTAAGCCTTTGTCTTAAAATGGTCTTAAATATCACTTACTTGCTAACAACTCCCAAATGTAAACCTCCAGCCCATACTTATTTCTAACCTCATAGATCCAATTACTTACTATCTCTACATGAATGTCTTAACAGTCATTTCAAATTCACTATGTACAAAACTGAGTTCCTGATATCCCCCAAACCTGCTTCTCCTGCAATCTTTCCCATTTCAGCTAATGGTTATTTCATTGATCGCTGTGCTCAGATACAAAGCCTTGAAGTCATCTTTGACTCCTCTTTGTCTCACATACTTTAGCCAATTAATAACATTAGGTGCTAATACATATAGGATAGTATTTATTATGTGTCAGGCACGGTTCTAAATCCTTTTTATGTCTACTAAATTGTTTAATTTTTATACTACAAGATAGGTATTATTATATTTATTTTGTAGCTAAGAAAACTGAAGCATGAAGAATTTAAGTCGAATAAAATCACAAAGTAAAGAAGTGGCAAAGACAACGGTTTAACTCAGACAGTCTAGCTACTGAGTCTGCGCTGTTATCCCCTGTGAACATACACTATGTTGCCCCAGGGTGGCTCTACTTGCTAAAGAGAAATGGAATCTGACCTCTTCTCACTGAATCTCCATTGCTGCCACCCTGGTCTAGGCCACTATCAGTTTTCACAAGATTATTCCAAGAGTCTCCTAACTATTGGTGCCATAATATTTTTATAATCAATTATCTGCAGAGCAGCCAGAGTGGTCCTTTTAAAATGTAAGTCATATCACAACAGTCTTTTATACCCAAAACTTTCCAGTGGCTCTCTATTTCAGTCACAGTAAAAGCCAAGGTCCTTTTAATAGCCTAAATGACCATGATCTGGCACCTGCACTATATCAGTATCTGACTGTAGCTCCTACTACTCATCCCTTTACTCCACTGCCACCAGCTATAATGACCTCCTTGCTGTTCCTAGAATGTGCCAGGCATGCCTCATGTTAATTTCACTTAGTGTTCTTTCTGCCTGGAATGCTGTTTCCCAGACATTACTTCATCATCTCTTTTAGTCTTTGTTCCAATGTCACCTTAAATGAGGACTTCTCTGATACCCTATTTAAAATTACCACCCCCAGGAGTTCCCTGGTAGTGTAGTGGCTAGGCTTCAGCGCTCTGAATGCTGTGTGGCCTGGGTTCGATTTCCAGCCAGGGAACTACCCTCCCCAAAAATAAATAAAATAAAATAAAATTACCACCCTCACTTCCATTATGAAGTCCCTATTCTCTCCTTCCTGATCTTTATTTTTCTACATAGAGCTTTTTATCTTCTGACCTATATTCTTGTATCTATTACCAAAAACTAGAATACAAGGTCCATGAAGGTACTGATTGTGTTTTGTCCACTTCTTTAACACCTAAAACTGCCATGAAGGTACTGATTGTGTTTTGTCCACTTCTCTAACAACTAAAACTGTACACAGCACTTAGTAGCTGCTCAAATATTTGCTGAATGAATGAAAGTATTTCCTGGTCACTTTATCTATTTAAAGAATATTTTAGATATTGGCTATTTGCAAATCTTTTTCATTACAATCTGAAATGTCTGTTTAGTGTATTACCAAGAGGTCTTAACAAGGTTATTTGTAACTTTACCTGTTATAATAGGATCTTATTAAATCAGAGATTGACTTCTAATGATCCTTGAAATAGCTTACCTGCATACATTAAAAACACTTGGCTCAAAAATCAGATATTTCTTAATTTAAAAAAGCATAGTGGGAGTTCACTGGTGGTGTAGTGGCTAGGCTTTGGCGCTGTCAATACTGCGGCCTGGGTTCAATTCCTAGACAGGGAACTACCCACATAACAAAAAATAAAATAAAATAAAATAAAAAATAAAAAAGCACAGAGTTGATTTATACTTTTATATGCATCATACTAATATACATTAGTATCTCTTCTCTTGTTTTTATTCAAAATGTGCGTCAACCGCCCAACATCATTACTTTCCTATATGAACTATTTGAACGCTTCTAGGATTGTCTCACTAGGTTTACTCCTCATATAGACATCTTTTGAGGCTATGAAAGCTCAAGTTTCAATCTGGTTTATATGTAAATCTCATGATGATGATTATGATAGTATTAGCAAAAGTAGTAATAATTGAATGTTTTATGTACCTGCTTCTACCATAAGTGTGTTGCTTATATTTTTTGGTTATTCCTTAAAGCAACTTTAGGAAACATACTATTGTAATCCCCATTTCACAGCTGAGGAAACTGAGTCAAGAGAAGTAAAAGAAATTGCCCAAGGTCACACAACCAGTAAGTACCAGGGCCAGGATTTAAACCCATAGATTTAGCTTCAAAGTCCTTGCACTTAACTACTTTACTATTGTGTTTTTGAAAATAGCCATGATCACTACCACTTAGAGCAACAGAAAAAGTAGGTACAAATGATTGCTACAAATTTAGACTCTGGATTGTAATTCCATATTTAGGATTACATCCTCCTTCCTAAAGTTTACTAAAAACAAAACAAAACACACATACACACACATCTCACGAAGTGAGGTACTACATGTGATACGAAGGTGGTAGTAGTATGGCATTGTCCAAAAGCAGCTTATATAATGGGAAGTATAGGCAAAAAGTAACATCTTTTTGTTAAACATTCTTTCTAGATGTTTAAAAACTTCTGACTCTTCAGGAATTTTCAACTTTATTCTATTGTACAAAAAAAAAAAAAAAAATCAGCTACATGGGGCTTAGGGCTCAGGAAAAGTGGTAGAGACAGAAAAACCAGTAATCAAATAATATAAATTGTGAAAAGTGCTATGAAGAAAAAGAACAAAGTGCTGTGATAAAAAGAACAAAGTAAGGGAGAGAAATCTACTTTAGACTGGGAAGTTGTGCAAGAATTTTTGAACAAGGGGTATTTGAACTGAGCTCTCAAAGACAGAAAAGGAAGGTGTTACTATAACCAGGTCATAAATGAAGATAAGTATTATTACTGTAGGTTACACAAGTCAAGAGAATATAGAATTCGGAATTTTGTCATCACCAAGATGAAAATACAGTTACTACAGCAATTCAAAAAAAAAGATAAAAGAAAAAGTATTAATTTGTTCACTTCTTTTTGAGAATTCAACTTGGTAAAGGTTGAGACTTAACATTATCAAAAAAGCTTAAGGGAGGAACACGATGATGAGAAAGGAAAAGGTCAGTAATTAGGGAGGGGGCACCTGCCCAGTAACCTAATGGAGTATATGGATAGCTGTATTTACATGTTTACATAACCAATGAGTCAGCAAAAAGTCAGGTATCAATGGATCTAGTCTGTGCCGACTATAAGCAACTAGGAAACTTAGCTCTCTCTATTGGTAGAAATATGGGCCTAAGAACAAGATCTGAGGTAGACTAATATAAGTTACTATACATTTCCAGCAATCCTTGCCTACATTAAAGATGAGGAAAAGTAAACCTTCATGTTTAGAAAAACATAGGAAAGAGGATCTGACTCAAAGCAAATTAGAGCAAAGTGATTCCATAAGATTTCATGGATATAATATGACCCATTTAACTCATAACAAAATGCTTATTACAGATTCCAAACTCAAGACTCTAAAATGTGCTGAAAGCAAAATCTAGATTTCAAAGTGAATATTCTTTATCTTTCTTAGGGGGTCCATAAATATTCCAAGGCTACTCTCTACAACTATCTTTACTAAAAGCTAAAATGTATTAATTAACAACAGAAAAGGGCTTCAGGATGATAGAAGTGGGTCTGGCAAATAAAATGTACAAAATAGAACACAAAAAGGATTCAATCATAGTATAGGCAAAGAGCTACAGCACTAATAACCACTTGATATTGAACATCAGTGATAATGAATCCAAGACAAACATCCACCAATGCACGACCATGAAAATAGCAGATTCCTCCATCCTGACTTCCTCCCCCTCCATACTTTTGTTCTTAGCCTGTTAACTGTTTCAGTGGCAACAATTCAGAGCAGAAAGCTTTTATTTTTTTCTTCTCCACCTCAGGCCATAGGAGAAAGCGGGGTGGGGGGTGGTGGTGGAGGGGGGTTGTAATTATGCCTATTCAAAGAAGGGAAAGAGTATCTGTTAGACAGCATTCTTTGCTCTGTAAATTCTTGGCTTCTGCCTGTTCTTGGATATCTGAGAAACTTGATAATTATTTCTGAAGGTCACAACTGAATGACCAGAAATAATGTTTTCCTTTTTGGCTCCCTTGGCCATCCCTTTCAATCAAATGTGAATCTGAAAAATGTTTTACTTATTGCTAAAAGGCAATTCTATGTAGCTGATACAGAAAAGTAAAACACACACACACAAAAGCAAGAAAAAAACGAAACCAGAAACACAAGCAACACATTTATCTTACCAAAACCCCTGTCAGGTAGTCTGCTGATTTTGCTTGCCACAAAGCTTATCCTTCATTTGTAAAATTGCCAGAGCAAGCTTGGATCGTGACAACAAATCACAACCTCTTTTGGCTACAAGCTCTTTCCATTTGTCCCAGCTTCCAAACTGCAGAGGAGCTGGGGCACAGTCTGTCACCGCTGCACATACTTGGTTTCCAAGAATAACGCTGTAAATGAGGACAGCTACCACTGGGAATGCATGGCCCAACCAAAGAGGCAGTCGAAATGAAGCTTCTAATGGATTCCTGGGCTTCTCACCTTCACAGACTCAGAGAAGGGCCTTTCACAGAACAGCCAGGTACAGCCACACCACATGAACATTCCCGCATAGCCAATCCTCCGCAGTGCCCATCTCAGCCTACACACAGTTCTGTTTTGTCTCCTGCATCAACTCTTAAGACCGTTCTGCATCTGGGAGCCTGGGAGGGCTCTGTGCTGAATAAACAGAAAGCTTCTGCCAACAAGCATCCGTGCGTGCGCGTGTTTGTGTGCGCGCGCGCGTGTTTGTGTGTGTGTGTGTGTGTGTGTGAGAGAGAGAGAGAGAGAGAGAGGGAGGGAGAGAGAGAGTGTGTGTGTGTGTGTGTAGTTTGCTAGAGCTGTTAATGCAAATGAAGTTTGATTCTGAGAATGGAAATCACAGACAGTATCTGCCTCTCTTCTGGAGCTGTGAGCATCTTTTATAAAAGACAAAAGCATCAAGCTGGTTGAATTTAAAGCTACAGAACATTAATTCAACATTCACATTTGTCTTCTCATTTAAAACCAGATAAGGTTTAGAGAACAGCATAAAGAATGTTAAAAACATTCTTAATAAAGTAACACTGTTTAGGTAGCTTGGTTCAGTCAATACCAAGAAAAAACAATCTCCCCATGTTTTGATAAAGGATTAAAAGGTCGCCATAACAGATTTCCATGCTTTCCTAATGTTTCTTCTCCAATTTTTCATTTTAGGTTCACAAAATCATTTAAATGAAAATTGAGCATGAGACTCTAAAGTCTTATTGACTATGGACAAAGAGAAAAACACTTCTGAACAAAAGGCACTGGAGTTCTCTGAAGTTTAAGCAACAGATTAAAACTCCACAATTGTAAGCCCAGGCTCAGTCCCTATACCATTATATACTATTTATTGAATATTCATGATACTGCATGAAAGAACAAAACATCTTAAAGACACTATTCCTGCTCTCAAAATGTCACTTAGGGATTTAGGCAAGCTATCAGATCTGACCTTTATTTCTTCATTTGTAAAAGCAGTTTCAGGAATGCACATGGGAAGAATTTTAATGATTATAAAATATAGTGTACCATGTACAATGTATAATATCTAGTAACATTTCTTTGGGGTTAATATGCAGAAAGGAAATCAGGTATGATGACAGTTTGATATTAATATAATGCAGTGTAGCCATTTCTATAATCCTACAGCTGTGATAATTTCTTCTATTTAAGTATGGGGCTTCAAGCCAGCACAGCACTAAGAGGTCAAAGAAGGTCTGTGCAAACAGCATTCACTAATTTCATATAGCATTCTTTCATTTAAATCAGATAAAGCCCTCTCTAAATGGAATCTAAAGCAACTTGAATGAATTTAAAAAATATTCTGGGTGGAAACCATGGCCCTAGAAATTCCTCTTCTATCTCTAGAGGCACAGAACTTTGACTTTAACGTTCCAGAACAAATTAATAAAGAATTTTATGACTTAATACAAGCTTTGTCTTTGCTTAAAAATTAGGTTGTAAGATTTCAAGAGAGTAGATATTTGTTTCTACAAAAACAATGTAAAAAAACCCAATCCTGTGTTACTAGCAGCAACATTAGCTGATGTTATGCATAATTCTATTTATCAGAAGGTATTTAATATATCTTCTTTTAAGACAATCATGTTCCTTGTAGAAAACTTTGAAAACATGAGGGCATAAAATAAGCAAAAATTATTTGTAATTTCACTGCTCAGAGAAGACCAAACAAGATACTGTTACAAGGCTCTTTTACCCTCTTCCCTACCATTGAGATCAATGATGCATGTGTTGAGATAAGGTGCCATAAGATCAAAACTGCCTTGACTGGATGAGCTACCATATAGAAGACAGCAGCCCTGAAGAGCTGCCTGGATCACTTTGTGTATGAGAAATCTTCATTGTATACTTGTATGAGAGTTATGATTTTACCTTTAAAATATTATCCTAAACAGTTTTTGAGGTTCCACTGGGATGCCTGAGTTGCCAGAAAAGTGCATTAGCTCGGGTACAGCTGTTTGGCTCCTACAGTTAATCTCATGTGGCAACAGAACTTTAATTTTGCTGACTTTCTGGTTCTTTCGAATTTTTTTTCTCTTGCTGATTTTGTTTTTGTTTCTGGTTTATGAACAGTTGATAAGTTACTCCTCACTAATGGCAGCACTGATTGAGAATTTGGTTTTTATGGCTATTTGGTGGTCTCTGTTGAAGGGTGATAAATATCTATTTTCTATTGGGTGTGAAACCAAAAGACAACTATATTAAGGAACAATAGTTGGCTTTATATATGGAGTCAAAGCCTATAAAGAAGCCCTCCGGGGAAAACTGACTTGATACGTGATTTATAGGGTCCCTGGCTTATAGGTGGTAAGAAATGTCACTTACTTCTTGGCAAGCCTTAGCAAATGTTGGGGATTTAAAGATGAAATTAACGCACCTAAATTTATTAGTACTACAGGTTATACCTAGTGAGTTAGCTTCTTAGGTGGGGTTTCCTAACCTTGGAAGAGTAAATAACAGAGGTTTTTAAAAGTCCAATCTAAGATTCTTTATGAAAACTTTCACACAGAAATAAATCTTGTAGCCTTAGTAGCTGCTCCAAACTGCATGGCTCTGGATTTGCAAAGAAAATTTAAGGATGTCTATATGATTGATTAGCCTTCTTACTGCACTTATGTAAACAATCAGGTCAAACCTAATGAGACCAATCATTTTGTGATCAAGAATAATATAAGGAAACTATTTATAATCATTAGAAGGATGGGATATTGTTGGCAAAAACTGTGAAAAATTAAAATGGTAAGAAATTTTAAGTGTCATTTCTAGGGAATGCCCAGTTGTTTATTGGATTCTCTGGAGTTATTTGATTGTGTAAAGGTGTGCATCTTTGTCTTTGGCTAGATTATTTTACAGCTCTGTAGAGACAGAAATTACCTTTTGGACAGTGTTGGTGATGCAATGCAAATAAATTATGTCTGGTAGAGAATATAAATTTCCTAAGTCTAATTTTCATTTGGCCTGATTTTAACATCTGATTGGTTCCCAATAACTGGTTAATTAGTGAGTTAAATAAAATCTTTGATATGTTCATGTTATATGAGACTCATTACTTTACCTTTAAAAATAACCTTTAAATTTATACGCACTTTTTATTTCTCAAAGCATCTAACTGAAAAGCAATTATGTAGTTGGAATTGCCAACTACAGCCTTCTGCCTATTTTTATTTATTTATTTTAATATTTATTTGTGTCCTTTGTCCATTTTTATTTTATTTTATTTTATTTATTTATTTTTTTATGTGGGTAGTTCCTGGCTGGGAATCGAACCCAGGCCACAGCGTTGACAGAACCGAAGCCTAGCCACTACACCACCAGAGAACTCCCATTCTGCCTATTTTTAAAATGCTCTTACAGAAGAGCTAACAACTATTTCTACATTTTTTCGCTTTTTGTTTGTTGGTTGGTTGGTTCCCTGGCCGGGAATCGAGACCAGGCTGCAGTGGTGAGAGCGCCAAAGCCTAGCCAGTAGACTAGCAGGGAATCTCCCTATTTCTACATTTTTAAGAGTTGTAAAGAACAAAAAAAACAAAGAAGACTGGAATGGAGAGCACTGTGGCTCTCAATGCCTAAAATATTATCTGGCCCTTTACAAAAAAAAAAAAAGGTCTGCCAATACTTGCTTTAAAGTTATAGCATCTCAATTGGCATTGATAATCTCAATATGAGTGATTATCCTGACAACATACAAGAGACTGGGGGTTAAATCAGCATTTTGCAGCAAAGTCAAATTAGAATCCAGGCTGAGAAAACAGGCTCCTTATTAAGTAGCTGGTCAGAGATGTTATTAGGGATGTTTTATTTGATGATGACACAAAAGGTTTCCCTTAAAAAAAAAATCTAAAAACATTTAAGTGTTTGTTACTTTATAAAGAAACTGTTTAATACTATTTTTTTCATTGAGTATTTTTTAGACTTCCCAACACTGGTTAAAGTTTACTGAATATACTGTTGGACAGAAACTAAACTGAACACAAGTTTCATTAGAATCTAATTTATGAAATAAATTTATATAATGCTGAATAAATATAACACAATCTGGGCAATAACAAAAAATGACCTACCAAATTCAGAATTATCTCTGACAAGAAAACATTTTTTCCCCTCAGTAATAACAAACATACAATAGTTTATTATGTTCAACACTTGAGTTTCGCAGATGTTGAAATTTTCTTAAGGAAATAGATATTATCCTTCCAAAATTCCTTGGGAAAGATGTCTTTTAAAAATTTGTTTATTAATTATATATGAAAGCAGAGAAGATAATAAATCCTGTTCAGTCTTCATTCAATTTCAATTATTAACTCATGGTCCACGCTCCCTCCTCTCCTGCAATTATTTGGAAGCAGACTCAGACAAAAGATGTTCTTTATAAAAACCAAGGCTAATTCCAGAGGCTTTCCCATACTATTAAAGCCTATCTCAGCTGTCAGACTTCATGAATACTACTTTATTTTTCCGACAAAATGCCTAATGTTCTTCTCTTTCATTCTTTATTATATTACATTCAAAAAAGCTCCACTAGGGAAAAATGTCCAAAGATCATGGAATTTGTTCTGTTCCTATAGAGTGACCTTCTTGACTGACTGGATAAGTTTTTCCCAAAGTGGCAAACAGTGGAAAAGGTAAAGTTGAGTCAAGGAAGAAAAATAATAAATCAATTATTATCCATAATACTAGGTGGCAGAGATAAATTTATAAGGAAGGCACTAAAGTTAAAATGGATCACATCAATTGGCTGGGCATTCCTAAAGAAGTCTCTTCGACCCTTCTCTACCTGGCAACCAGTTCAATTAAAAAGTCCCTAACTGCATTAACTTCCCACTGGGATTCAATAAGAGATAGGTTTTGTTTGACTTCAGCAGCTCTCTTGATGCATAAACAGATCCCCATATCAGCCAGTGAGTACCATAAAGCCATGATGGTAATACCACTCCCTTACTCAAGGGAGGGCCAGGTAAACCCCAAGTCCTGCCTGCAAAACAACTGCAGAATCACATAAAATTTATTTCTTAAAATGAAACGATGAAATAAAATAGTCTTTATGATGTCATGAGACAGGTACTCTCCAACATCAGGTCCATAAAAGGGTCAAGTTGTTTTAAGGATTTCCAAAGGCCCAATGGAAATGATACATTCCATCATACTAAAGTTGTATAGGCAGATCAAAATGACAAATAATTAACTTTGTCTGGAATTATAACTACTCCAGATGGTATCACTGTATTAGTGCTATTCAGAAATGCTGACTGGCTCTCAATCCTGAATTACTACTTCTTCTTCTTCTTCTTTTTTTTTTTTTTAAGGAAAACGATAGATGCTGTTTGTAAACAAACATTTTCAAAATAGTGGGCTCATGAGAAAAAAATATAAAGAGTTTTTGGTGGAGTAGGTTGATTTAAGTTTTATTTTCTAAGCGAGGTCATACCTTCAATGTTAAAACAAAACACTCAAATTTCAAAAGTATAAATCATTAACATATGTTCAAGCATATCCTATGTCTGGAAACGTACCACCTGGAGAGAATACATAGGTAATGCTATAGTGTTTTAGAAAATGCTATTCACCACAATGACTATGTCAGAGCTACATAAGCCATCTCTTGAAAATCCTTACTTAATATCTATTTTATACCTTCTAAATCCGGAGTGAACAACAGACCATACTGGAGGTTCTCCAAAATAAAAAATAAACACTATTTTCCACATCCCAGAAAATATGCAAATTGCTAAAATGAAGAAAAATAGCATTCAATGGGCCATTTCAAGTCCATGTGAGAAGAAAAAGGATTTATCTCAATTTTTTCTTTCCAAAGTAATACTAACCAGAGAGCGTAGGGGTGAAAAGAGACGGGATGGACAGATATGAAGCCATTAAAATTGAAAATAACCTGGCTTCATTATTTTTTGCTATTTAATTTTCCACTAAACTGCAGAGTCCTAGTGTTTCTAGACATTTTTTAGGAATAGCCATATGACTCAATACAGAGATACAACCAAGAAAGAGTAGAAAGTAAGGTGAAGATGATTCTTATGGAAATGTTAACTAGTTCCAAACTTCTTTTTGTACATTATATTAAAAAAAAAGAGGCCAGTTTCTCATTCCTTTACCCTTTCTCTTGAGATACCATCATATTTATAGTATTCTACTGTTTCACATCATTAAGCTCAGAAAACAGGCCATATTCTATCAGTAAGATGGGGCTGGAAGATTGCTAGTCTGCAGAGGAGATAGAATTGAGTCCTTGTTTTGCCACCCTTTGGTCACAGGACTTGTGTGATTTATGGAGCTTAAAATGAATCATGGTTTAGTACCTAACAAATAGGACTGGAGACAGTAGGGTTAAGATTGGAGATTAAGAACTGGAGGGAGAGGAGGTGGGAGGGCTGCTAAGTTCCTAGACATGTGATTTTTATAATTTATGAATTTTCACAAAGCAGGATGTATATATTCTTTAAATACCTATAAGCCTTTGATCTTGATTTTGTCAGAATCCAGTAACAGATGCCATCAAGTTCACTGGCCTGATTTCCTTAGGCTTAACCTAAGGAAATACTGTCTAAAAAATTTTAAACATAATACATGACTTGTTCCAAAACAGGAGAAAGAAAATCCTGTTCTGAGGTTTTAGTATTCCATTAGAGTATACAGACTTGCCATAGTATTTAAATGGGTAAATTAACACAGGAGATTGCTAAACTCTTAACAGTGAAATAAAAACCTATGGCCACAGGTCAACGATGTGTGGTGCTAGTGAAAGTACTCATAAAACAAAGCTCCTTAAAAATGACATAAGACCAATTCACTGTAATTATTTTAAAAGGCTGGGGAGGGAGATATACAATGTGGAGGGACCTATATTCACTTCTGGTTCTCTAGGACCAGATAGATAAGGGGTGCCCAACTTTTTGGCTTCCCTGGGCCATACTGGGAGACGAATTGTCTTAGGTCACACATAACATACACTAACACCAATGACAGCTGATGAGCTAAAAAAAAAGGTCGCAAAAAAAAAATCTCACAATGTTTTAAGATTTGTGTTGGGCTGCACTGAAAGCTGTCCTGGGCTACAGGTTGGAGATGCCTGAGATATGTCAAATACATCTTTATATTGCTTAAGTCTATAGCTAGTTGCGGTTGCTCTGAATTGGAATCTCTCATTTTTTTTTGGTATTCAATGTTTTACAGAGCTACCTTTGATTGCTAGACAGTGTTTATAAATTGTTATTAATCCTCTAAGGATTGAGTTAGTTTCTAAGATTCTATGACTACATAAAAAGCAGTTACCAAGCAAAAATAGAAACAAACAAAAAAAACCCAGTTTTTTCAGAATTCCAAATTAAGAGTTGCAAAAGACCTTACCAGTCTACCCCATGATGAAGTAAAATTTATTATAAACACCGGAGGGAAAAAATCATTCACAATTAAAATCAGGAGACAAATTTCTCATATAGGACTAAGCAGCAAAAAATACTCTGTTTGCAAGCCATTATTTAGAAAATCACTAGGGAACTGTCTCTCGTTTGTTCCTGACTTCAGCATTCACTTAAGAAATAAACATTTTTCATCTTCCTACAAGTATGTTCTGACAAAATTACTTTTATGTCCTTATGACTTGATAAAAATTAATTTGCCAAGCACTTTAAAGTTGAAATTGAGATGACAGAATTTGTAGACCACAAAGCCAGGAAGATGGGAAGTAAAAGTTCTAATTAAAATTTCTAATAACTTAGTGCTTTCTCTTGCACATTAAGGGGAAAGTTTAATAAGACAAATTCATTGATGATTAATTGATAACAAATATTCTTTCATTGTCTCTTTGTAAACAAAATTGAGATGGGAATATTGTTACACATTTCATTTAGTCTTTTCAATTACTATAAACTCTCTTTTCTCTCAGGGTGTTTTATGTTGTAATTACATTAACAACAATGTTTCTGGTATAATATCCTAATATTAAGGTAATATTAATAATGTTTCCGTTTTAGAATTTTAATATCAAAAATGACAAAAACATGCTAATTTTAAAAATGTATTGCAATGTAACAAGAGCTTTGTCTTGTTAAGATTCCACTAGGCAGACTGTTTTTGTTGCAGTATCTAAATCACTTTGTTAACAGAGATTATTGCTAGAGAAGCTAGCAAATAAAATTAGCTCCTGTGTTTGCTTTCTCTTTCACTGAAAACAGTGTCAAGAACAGCTGCCCTTCAAAGGAAACAAAAGAAAAAATTAACAAATGGGACTACATCAAACTAAAATGTTTTTGCACAACAAAGGAATCCATCAATAAAATAAAAAGACAACCTACCAAATGGGAAAATATATTCACCAATGATACATTCGATAAGAGGATACCATCCAAAATATATAAAGAACTCATACAACTTAACACCAAAAAACCATACAATCCAATTAAAAACTGGGCAGAAAACCTGAATAGACATTTCTCCAAAGATGACATACATGTGGCCAGTAGACACAAGTATGAAAAGATGCTCAATGTCATTCATCACCAAAGAAATGCAAATTAACACCACAATGAGATACACTTCACACCTATCAGTATGGATACCATCAATAATAAATCAACAAACAAGTGTTGGTGAGGATATGTAGGAAACAGAAACCTCTTGCACTGTAGGTGGAATTGCAATTGGTGCAGCCGCTATGGAAAACAGTATGCGGATTTTTCAAAAATTAAAAATAGAACTACCTTATGACCCAACAATTCCATTTCTGGGTATTTATCCAAAGAAATACAAAACACTAATTTGAAAAGATATATGCACTCCTATGCTCACTTCAGTATTATTATAATAGCCAAGATATGGAAGCAATCTAAGTGTCTATCGATTGATAATTAGATAAAATGTGGCATATATATATGTGTGTACACACACACACACACACACACACACACACACACAGGAATATTATCCAGCCATACAGAGGATGAAATCTTACCATTTGCTACATATGACATGGATGGATAGATCTGGAAGGAATTATCCTAAGTGAAATAAGTCAAACAGAAAATGACAAATACCGTATGATTTCACTTATCTGTGGAATCTAAAAAACTAAATCAATGAACAAACAAAACAGAAACATAGACACAGAGAACTAACTGATGGTTGCCAGAAAGGAGGTGGGTTGGGGGACTAAGAAAATATAAGAGATTAAAGTTAGGTGTAAAAAGGTATTTTTTAGGTACTGGTAACTCTTTGGAAAACAGACATATTTTCAGTCTCCTTAAAACTAAATTGTTACCATTAAAGACCAGTGATATGAGGAGTACATAAATAAGTACTCTACAAAAGAAGCCCTAATTACTAAAATTAGGACTTAAAAATGGCTACAAATGGCAGTTATAAGATAATCATGGGGATGTAAAGTATAACACGTGGAATACAGTCAACAACACTGCAGTAAGTATGTATGGTGCCAGGTATGTACTAGACTTATGGGGGGGGATTATTTTGTTAAGTTATACTAATGTCTAACCACTACACTGTACACCTGCAACTAGTATAATGTTGATGTCAAGTGAAATGGAAAAGAAAAAATTGCCCTTTTGATAAATCACAATAAATGTGGTATAACTGAATCACATAATGGATGACTTCTGCTTTTCATTTGAGAATGCCACTGAATTCCGATTCTATGATTCAAATTTTTAATTATTCTTTTCAGCTGCTTGACATCTTCAACTCTAAGTGTGGCAATGTCTTTAGCCAAGGAATTAATGAAAAGGTTGAACAGGACAGGTAGTATCTTGTAGCAAACCATCACAGATCTTGTTCCAGGCTGATGTTTACTTGAGTTAGTACTCTTTTCACTTATTCATTTACTAAGTTATGAATAATCAGTTATAATTTCCCAAGATACAATGAAAAACTATGAAATGCACTGCTAAAATCTATATACCATTTGTCTTCAGAGTACCTCTCACCTACTAGTATAATAATCCTATTAAAAAAGGAAATGAGTTTAGTCTAGGATAACTTAAATTTAGAGAATCTGTTTAATACTTTAGTAATTGAGGCTTGTTTTATTAAGTACTTATATACTCCTAACATCACTGGTCTTTAATGGTTACAATTTAATTTCAAGGAGACTGAAAATGTGTCTATTTTCCAAAGAAAGAAAAGTACCTAGAAAATACCTTTTTATACCTAATTTTAACATTAATAAAATATTGAACTTCATTAATCAGTTTTACCTTAAGACTCAGTGTTTGAAAAATTTTAGACCATCAACTAAATGTTAAAAGTATACATATACACCATCTGGTAAGACCCATTTCACTGTACATTTTTTACTATTTCAAATTTCAACTTATTAATTGGTAGGCCATAGAGATTAAGCTCATATGAATTAAGACATGCTACTATCACTTAAGGTAGGTTTTGTTCCTGCAAAATAATATGTAAATTAAAATTTTACATATGGAATATTTATCATATTTAATAATGTGACATTGGACTTAAAAATGGCCAAAGGAATTCTAGAATGAATGCATTTGAAAGCAAATAATCACCTGACAAGAAAAAATTCTGAGGGGGTTCCCTGGTGGTGTAGTGGCTAGGCTAAGGCGCTCTCAACGCCTCAGCCTGGGTTCAATTTCCAACCAGGGAACTACCCCCTCCCCCTGCAAAAAAAAAGAAAGAAAAAATTCTGAGATGTTCTAAATTAAAATTATACCAGCTGAGGAATGAGAGTAAGAGACAGCCAGCCTGCTAATAGCTGTGGACCAGCTCTGACAAAAGATTGCTCACATTCCTATATATCTGTCAGAATTTAGGATTAATTTCCAAGTGTCTATTTTCTATGATTACCTAAAAGAGAGAATAGCCAGGTGCCATGGAAACCCACAGGCCTCCGCTTCTTATTTATACATAAACTTTCCAATCTGCTACCAAGAGTTAATCCACAGGAGTGAACTCCTATGCCTGATGGGCTTGTCCTGGAGCTGGCCCGGCTTCACCTCCTCTCATTCCCTTTGTCTATAACTAATGCAAATCCTTACAAAAGGGCTTACATTCTTTCTCTCCCCTACTTGATTTATAAAAACTTGTAAAACTGCAGGATGACAGACATGTTATGTTTCTTACCTAGCCAAGCTGCTGGTGGTTTAGATTTTATGCCTAAGACAGTTCTTTTTTTTTTTCCTTTCTTTTTGGCTAGCAATGACCTAATAAACTCTTTCTTTTGAAGACTTTCAGCAGTGGAAATGAAAAATCTTTTGTTTAGCACACCATACCCCAAGTTATAAGACTTTCCCTAAATCCAGATTTTCCTACACACTAGCAGTTTCTACATATTAGTAGTTTCAGTTTAAGTAAGGGTAAAATCCCCCATTTACTTTCTAGAAGTAGTTTGTAATTGAAGGATTATTATTAGTTAGGAAATTGCTTTTTAAATCTAATTAACTGATGAAAAACAAGATAATATATGCAAAGTATGAGACCCAAGTCTCGCTGTCCATTTCTGAGAGCCTTAGGAAAATGTAGTTTATCTTTTTTAGAGCATTTTTAGCTTCACAGCAAAAGTGAGCACGAAGTACAGAGTTCCCATTACTCCTTGCCCTGACACATGCAGTCTCCACTACTATGAACATCCTCCAGAATGATGCACTTGTTATAACTGATGAATTAACATCAACACATTGTTATCAAAATCCATAGGTTATATTACCACTTACTCTTTGGTTCTGACAAATGTATGATGACATGTAACCACTATTACAGTATCTACCACACAGAGCAGATTCACTGCCCTAAAAATCCTCTGTGCTCTAATCTACTCATGTCAGAAGGAGAACTTGGAGGGGATGCAGAGAAGAGCCATAGGATAAGTGGATTGGAGTAAGGGATGAACTGGAAAATGACTAAAAGAAAAGGGTGGATTAGATTTCCTTATCCTTGAGAGGAGAAATCTGAGGAACAATGATCAACATCTTTAGGGAACCTTTCAGAATGGTGGATGACAGGATGGGGCGATCAAATTTAGATTCAAAGGGCAGGGATTTTCATCTGTTTAGGTCGCTTTCAAATTCTCAGTGCCTAACACATAATAGGTGCTCATAAACATATGTTGAATGAATTGAGCCAGACCTACCCTAAAGAGAAAAAATTTAAGTTGAACGTGATGAAGGAGTTCCCTACTGATTGTTACCAGCCTTCGGAATTAATAGCAAAATGCTATCTCTGGAGGAAATTAAGTCTCTGAAGGTGGGCCAAAGTCAACACACATTTCTTGAGTGCTAGAAGTGTGTGTGTGGGGTATGTTCTGTGTGTAACAGATTGTTACATATTATCTGATCTAAGGAGCAGCAAACGTACAGTTAGCCATGAGAACAAAGGAAAGTAATGCTCAGAAGTGAATACATACTAGAGTGTGGCATAGCAGTGATTCATCCAGCTGCTGTGACACTTTCCAAGACAAGACAGAAATGCACACACTCCATTCCAAACCTTCTAAATTAGACTTTCTAAGGGTGACTCTGGAATCTGCATTTTTCCCTAAGTCTTTTAAAAAATATTTTCAATTATAGTTGACATTCACTATTACATTAGCTTCAGGTGAACAACATAGTGGTTAGACATTTATATAACTTAGAAAGTGATCCCCCCCCCCGGAAAATGTATTTTATTTTTAAAACCAATCTATACATATATGTACATGTATATTCATGTACAGGATATTCACCTGAGCCTCCTAAAATAAAAAAATCTTGAGAGGTTATCTTGTGAAACAGCCTTATTTTGTAGATGAGAAACAAAGCTCTGGCATGTTAACTGAATTCCCCAAGTTCCTATCTAGTTTTGGCAGGGCTGGGCAATAAACCAGGTCTCTTGAGCTTTAGTCTCTTGCTAATATTATTCTCCTTTTTAGAGACATCTGAGGCCCTAGTGGCAAAGCAATCTGGAGCCCTTGCCTCCAAGATGAAAATATTCACTCTAATCAGGCAAAACCAAAACCATCTGGTCAAAGAGAACCAATTAACACTTTTGCTTACTCTACTCCTGCCTTCATGCCCCAAATGAAGTAATTAATTGTAGTTCCTTAGATCTTGCTCATTGTTTGAGATATACACAGCTGCTCCCTGGATGTCTTGCATTTGGTTTTCCTATTTCTCTTTATTTACCTCCAAAATTCAGAGATAATCTGGCATATAATTAATTCAGTGGAGAATTAACACTGAGTCAAATGATACAAGCTCATACCAGGCGAAATATAAGATAAACAGGCAAAAATTGGATTGTTTCATAAAATAACCTATATTTGATAAAACATGTATACTAAAATGTATGATAACTTTAAATGCAATGATGTAGAAAGTATGTAATAAAAGTTCCATCTTCCTATGCTGTTCTCTTAAATTTTGTGACTTGGTTGGCAGTTCTGTGCTTCAGAATGAAAATTGAGCTTTTAGAAATGAAAATAATTACCTAAAAATGAGAAGTCAAGGTAAACTTCCTCTAGACAACCCACTCCCCTATTTCATTTTCACATACTAATCCATGTAGTATTTACTTCTTAAAGATTTGTTTTCAAATTAACAGCTTTCTACTGTTGCCCACTCTGTTCCTAATAGCTCTTTTGTGATTATCATCTTGGAATATTAGATCTTTCCTTCTGAACACCTCATCCCCAGGGACAGCCATTAATGATTAACAGAATAAATAAAAAGCCTTTATCCTTAGGAAACATAAAAAAATTCCCATTAAACCACCTGATAACCATAAAATGGGATAATATGGGATCCAGTTCCTCAATAAGGAAGAAGGTTGCACCATCTTTGGGGAAAGAGGGGGAAGTCCAAGATATTTAATGTTGAACTTCAACTGGGCATCAAAATAAATTCTTCCTGTTTTTAAAATTATATACAATGCTATTAACACATTTATATGTACCTTGGTGAACTTCTGTGAATATGATGATAATGTAAATTCCTAGCAGTGTATCAGAAAGTGTGTATGTTTTACAATTCCATAAAGATTACCAAGATGTCCTCCAGAAATTACAGCAATTTACAATACTATCAACAGTGCAGGTGAATGGCTGTGCCAGCTCTAGGTATCAAATCTTCATATTTTAATTTCTCTGAGAAGTGAAAATATAATCTTATTTTAATTATCAATTGAATTCCTTTAATTATGGGTAAATATGACCATTATTTGATTATGTGATTTGATCATACATATTCCTTTTTCTGTGAACTCTTTTGGACCTCCATAAAAATCTCTTTCCTGAATTTATAATTATGGCTTAATTAAAATGTGCCTAGATTTTTCAAATTAGACAATATGCATGAGGAACCACTGGGGGATGGGGGGAAGACCACTTGAATTAGGCTTCTACCCTCCTCAGAAATGATTCTTTATAAAGTTTTTCTTATAAGTTTCTACTGAACATAAATTACTTTCTTCGACCTCAATATCAACTTATGCTGTTTGTATACTCTACTTATACTAAGACTTCAAACAATAAGTATACTTTTCAGTGAGAGCCAACAAAATATGTTAGAATTAAAAGACATATTCTAATCATATATCCTGAGCTTATATATCTCAAATTTTCTTATTTGTCTGAAAAATAATTCTGAATTGTTCCCCATCTATTTTAAAATTAAAGAAAGGCATCTAAATATATCTAATAGAAGGGCTCCCTGTACTTTGGGTACTGAAAATGCACATGCAGTTCATACACACACACTCACTCACATCTTTCCCTCCCCTCCCTCTGTCCTCCTTACATATGGAAATTAGGACTATAAACACAAAGATGACAACTATGGTGACAGGAAAAAAGAGTATTTCTGAGGTTGTCTGCTCTGCTTTTTTGACCTCTTCAGACTATAAATTAAGGATAAAGTGTTTTCCTTCCTACCTCCAACCCTGTCTCTTTACCACCTTACAATGCTCCCCTCCACGCCCCACCTGTGGGCTGGTTATTTAATTGGAATCAATTATTTACATTCCTATTCACCAGCCGAATGTAAGCTCCCTTCTCTGAACTTCTAAAGTGTTTAATTTGTTATATATCACTTTCCTATTTTCAGTCATTTTTTTCCAAGTTTTTATATTTTCTAATAGAGATCACATGTCCCTAAGTCAGAGATGTCCCCTACACATCCTTGAACTTCTTACAATACCCACCACAGTACTTTATAATTGAGTGGCCAGTTATTGCATTCTTATATTAAATGAGTTCATATTTGTAAAATGCTTTGAATAGTGCCTGTATATGTAAGTGCCACTTAAGTTTATTAAATAAAATAAATAAATGGATCAAGTTTTCCTTTCTACTGAATTCTTCCTATTAGCATGATTTCCCCATCTCCCATCTTAAAGAAACTTATTTTTCACCCTGTTTTCTCTATCAGTTACAACCCGACTTCTCTGCTCCCTAGTGCAGTAAAATATTAAAAATGGTCTAAAACTGTCTCAAATTTCTCTTCCCATTCTCAAACTCACTCAACTGACTTTCATCTCATTATTCCACCAAAAAGTTTTTGTCACAGTGACCAATCACCTCCACTTTACTAAATCCAAAGGTGAGTTCTTAGTCCTCATCTTACTTGTCCTGTCACCAGTATTTGATAGAGTTGCGATTTCTCTCCTCCTATGAAGAGTTTCTACACTTGGTACACTTCCAGTACCCCATACTCTCCTGATTTTCCTCATCCCTCATGGGCCACTCTTCCACCTCTCAAACTGGAGTGCTCAGGGCTCAGTCCTTTTTCCTCCTCTCTTCTTTATTTACACTCATTCCCTTTTGATGACTTCACCTAGTCTCATTACCGTAGACACCATCTAATTGTGATGCTTCCTTAAATTTTATTTTCGGCCCTGATCTCTCTCCTAAATTCCAGACTTATTCAGCCAAATGTCTATTTGACATTCCCACTTGGCTGTCCAACAGACATCTCAAATTGAACTCTTGCTCTTTGCCACAGCAGCAGACTCTCTGTTAATTACAAATCTATCCTTACAGCTAGCTATTCAAGCTAAAATCCTTGTAGTCACTGGTTTCTCTTATACTTTCCATCCAATCTGCCAGAAAATCCTGTTGCCTCTATATTCAAAATACATCCAAAATCTAACCACTTCTCATTATCTTCACTTCTAGTCCTTTAGTCTGAGCCTTCATCACATCTTGTCTGGATTACTACAATGGCCTTCTCACCATTCTCCCTGGCTACCATATAATCTATTTATTCTCAATATTATAGCCAGAATGACCTTTTAAAAACCTAAGTCAAATCATGTCACTGTTCTATTTAAAATTCTTCAATGAATTCCCTTTACACTTAAAGAGAATGCCAATACTTAAAAATGGCCTTCAAGGACATACCTGATCTGGCCTTCTGAGTGGTAGATTAATAGTCCCAAATTCATTCAATCTATTATGCCCTTTCCTTTATAATTTGACTTGCTCCTTCCTTCTCTCAAGAAGTGGCATCTCTTTCTCCATCCTGTGAAATTGAGTTTGGCTGAGGACTTGCTTTGGCCAAGTGAAACATTACCAAATGTGATACAAGTACAGACTTGAAAGTGTGTACTGGGGCTTGTTCTCTGCTGCTACACTGAAACCTCCAGTGGGCTTTGCATTTTAGTTAATGACAACATTATCCTTACACCTGTTTAGGCTAAAATCCTTGTACCCTATGGAAAGAAACTGAGCTGACAGCCAGTATCAACTGCCAGACATGTAAGGAGGGCCATCTTTGACAATCCAGCCCCACTTGAGCCATCTAATAACTACAGTGACCCCCCCCGCCCCAGACAAGACCAGCACAAAAACCACCCAACTGAGCCCAGCCCAACTCGATGACTCATGGAATTGTGAGCAAACAAAATATAGCAGACTCTCAGTTAACCGGTATCCAAGCAGATAAATGTAAGTAGACTCTCTATTAACCAGAACTCAAGCAAGTCCCTTGCTTGAGAGTGCCAGGTGCTTGAGTTCCAGTTAATGGAGAGTCTACTGTAGTTGTTTTAAGTCACTAAATTTTGGGGTGGTTTGTTATACAGCATTAGATAACTGAGACACTCTATTACATCTTTCACTCTTCAATTCTTATCACTCTCCTCTCCCTTATTTTCACTCTAATTATACCAATCTTTTTCCTATTCCTAGTACACATCAGCAACACTCCTGCTTTGTTCTTACTGTACCTTCTGAGAATGCTCTTTCCTCAGACAGTTGTATGGCTAACTTACTCATCTCTTTCAAGCCCTTCCTCAAACGGCTCTTTTTAAATGACGCTTATTAAAAATGGCAGTGTACCCTCAGCATTTCCAATCTCCCTTGCCCAGCTTTGTCATTTTTATAGCCCATCCCTCTCTAACATATTCTAAATTTAATTAGGCTTCTGTTTATTCCATTTTCCCCAACTAGAATGTTAGCTGCATGAGGGCAAAGGATTTGTCTGTATGAGAGAGGACCCAAAAAACCCTGGAATTATCTTCTAGAGGGCAGGCCCCTTGTAGCACACGTTTTCTCCACTAGGTGAGTGCTCTAGGAACCTATCTGCATCAGTGTATTAGCTGACAGTTGTGACAGGCTGCCTTCCACTTCAGTAAGTGGAGACTCTTTCAATGCATTTACCCATTTCATGATGGGTGGCTTACATGAACAACATGTGGCACAACAACAACGTACTTGCCCACATCACCCTGAGTGTTTAGAAGTTTTTGACCAAAAACGACATGACCCTCATACCCCACCCTCCCTATTCACCTGATACTGCCCTGAGTGAATTTTTTGTTTGTTTCCCTGGATAAAAAAAGTCCTCAAAGAAAAACATTTTGCAGATGTGGAAGAGATAAAACAAAAAATGGCAGAAGCACAAAATGGAATCAAAATGGACAAGTTCTAAAATTGTTTTCAGCAGTCGAAAAAGTGTCTCAAAAGGTTTACTGCATTAAACAGAGAGTTGAGTACTTTGAAGATGAATGGCATTTAAACGTGTAAGAATAAATTCATAATATTTTATAAATAAATTCAGTATTTTTGAGTCCCCTCTCATATTATTCATTGGTATATCCCAAGCCCATCTCAAACTTTAAACCCTAACACAAAGACTCAGTAATTGTTTAATGAACAAATGATTGTTTTACACCACCTTCTGTTCCAGAGAGGATAAACTGGAGATGTCATTTAATCATTTCTGGTATGAATTAAAATAACCTATGACAACGTTTTTAAGCTTAAGTCAGAGTTCTTGATCTTTTTTCCCTCCAGCCATCTTAAGCAATAACACATTCACACAAGTTCACTAATTTTAAAGAACCAAAGGTCTTTTGAGCAGTGGGAACACAGAAACACTACAAATTGAAACAATCTTCTGGTGCAATGTTGTATAGTTCTCATCAAAGCACTATTCTAGCTATTTCTTTTTAATGGAATTCAATTAAAAAGAAATGCTGCAATTACAAAATCATGTAGGCAGACCTTTGCATTGTTTCTATGGGATCTGACTTTTATGTGGTACTCTGAGCCCTACAGAATTATGAAATTTAGGTCAATGAGCAGTTTGAAGTTTAGATGTGAGGGCAGTTTTATTTTTTCTTTCAAAAATTCGCTGTTTAATATAATGACAGCTCAATGTAAATAACATTTATCTAAGAGGTACAGAATCTATATAGATCAAGTGATTACACATGTATATTCTATTAATAAATTGCCATGGTAAATTCTAGGCATTTGTATAGAAAATTTAGGCAATGTAAACACTGCCAAGGAATTGTCTGGAACATGTGCATTACATATATATCTTTAACATAAACATACAGATGTGCAGTTTTGCAGGGTTATTAAGAAAGAAAAAAGGAAATCATTAATCTTTAGAATTCGTCAACACCTGCGGTATTATAATCTTATGTATTTAAAATATAGATATGTTCAACATTTATAGAATGGGTTCTATAATGTCCCACTTTTCTAAAACTCTCCATTTATTTCCTAAAATCAGATACATTTGCACCTCTTGAGTCTTCCTTCAAAATGTGCATTCTATAGTTTAGAATGAACTCTTCACAAAGTTTAGCAGGTTGATAGACTCAGAGAGTCACATTAAAAATTCCAGACACTAAAGCAAGTACCTCATTTCTGAACATTTTAATCATTGTTTCAATGAGCATTTTAGTTCATCAGAGCTGATGAACAGTATAAGTAAGTGAGAAAGAGAGGCAGGTAGGGAAGGAAACAATTTAATATATTATCATTCACTCAGGTACTAAGTATTTTTTAGGAAACTCTCTCTTCTCATGAATTAATGCAATCAATGGAGAAAATAAAATCAGCTCAATAATGTTTAAAGAATGTTCTACATTCTCCTCCTTCCTGTGGACTGTCAATAATGGAGAAAAAGGAGTTAACTTCTGTTTTACCATTGGTCTCTACCCTCTATCTATCCTTTTAGGGCTCTCCTAAGAATTCTTCCCTTCCATTCAACCTGGGCTAGCATTCTTAATAAAACATAGATAAGTAAACTGACCTTTTATAACTTAGAAAAAGCAGAGATGTGCCAGGATTTTAAAATTCAAGATACAGAACAAACAGCAACAACAACAACAAAAGGATACAGATCAGAGACACAAATCTGTTAACAAAGTTGGCATTTAAATTATCAACCACAAATCATAAGAGAGTAATTTAATATCAAACCTCAGAGTGAAAAACCTGTTTGGATCTTAAATCTAGTGGTTCAACAGCAAACAATATTAATATACATTAACTTTAGAATCAGGTAAAACTATAAAGAATCTGCTTTGCTTTAGTGTTTATTTCTTAGAAAATAAGTATCATTTGTAAAATAACTTTAAAAAGCATGATAAAAATCAAGCTTTAGGCCATTTTCTATTGAAGAATATGAATGAAATGTGAAAATGGTGGTTGTTGCATAAAGCTGGGTCATTCTCCTATCTAGTTTTATCTCAGGGACTGTTCTGCTGATATGGAGACATGAACTTAGCACTGAGATATGTGCATACTGCTTTACAATTCAGAAACTGACAAGTCTTGGGGTGGGGGGACACTTAAAACAAGTAGCTGAGTGGTTAAGAACCTTTTTTAAATGTAAGAAATATTTCAAGTGGCTCCAATCTAAATTTTTATTTGTTATGCATGCCTGGCACCTTCAAATTTAACCCAAGCTTTCCCCAAGCTGCTAAGGCAAACCAAACTCTTTTGTTCATTAAAGAAAACACTTATTTTCTGATAACTATTTAGCTTAAGAAAGTGAGGATGACACTGACTCCACAATGAAGCAGCCCAATATGCAGGAGAGTTGGGGCATTCCAGTATGATCGCAGCATGCCCACACAGCCAAAGAGCACTCTGCATTCTGCCCAAATACGTAGCTATGAGTAAAATGAACAACTAAGGAAACACGGAACAAGCAACCTCACATGAGTCAGTTCAAAAATAGCAAATGCCCATGGCTGAAATCTATTGCTGAAAAATGCCAAGTTTTAGCAGCTTAAAGCATTTCCTGTCTGTCTATTCAACCAGCCCCCACTTAAAGCTGTAGAATTATAGAATTTAAAAAGAGTAAATAAAAAAGACAGATACACACACATACACAACATACGGTTTCTGAGGACAGTGAGGGTTCCATGCTTGTGAGGGAGTAGGAGGAGGAATATGCCGAATAACCCTCGGGTTTCTCCCAGATTTGAACATGCTGTACTGTGGCATGAGGTCAGCAGAGACTGATTCCAGCCCTATGAGCTGAATTCTACCCTGACAAAGCAGTATCACTGTAATATGAAGCAGGAGAACCCAGGGCATGTTGGCTGCTGTACAGAGTGGCTGTTCTAGAAAGTAATGGCAATTCCAAAACAAGAGATCTCTGCTGTCACATGAGATAATCTTCAGCCTAGTTAAGCAATAAGCACCAAAAATACTTTGAATCCCAAACACAGGCAGCTCAAAATATTAAAAGGTAGAAAAGAGCTTTTCTCCTTGAACCTATTTTATCTAGAGGAAATAAACAGAAAATAAAAAATCTGGAGAACTGCTGGCTATTTAATTTCTATCACAAATAATATACTGATTCTAATCTGAGACAAGACATAGTCTGCTGGGCACTGTGACCTAGCTGAAGCACCCCAAACTTTCTCTGTAACTTTACAACGGAACATGGAGAATATCCTGAAAAAATATTTTTGGTAACAGATATATGCCAGAACAGTGTTTCTCCTATTTACCGAAAAGACAAATTTTACTACAAAACTAATGAACATTATTGTTTTGTTTTAATTACTAAGATTGTATACAAGTATACAGAAAAATTCTTCTCTGAAATAAGGAAAACACTGAAAAAGGTCTTAAATAGAAAAGAAGCCAGAATGTAGGCAATGTAGATAATCCTTGATATTTGTGGTCTCCTTTACATTATGAAAGTTCTACTGTAGACCAAAAGTGATCCAATCTTTTTAACAAAGAAAATTTAGCCAGGAAACAGCAGTAAACACAGGACATGGAAATTAAACAAAAACTGGATGACCACCAATAGGAAGGTAAATTTGTTAGTTCTTCAATAGTTCAGTATCAGCACAGAATGAAGTTAAAATTTTAAATAAACTGGAAGTTTATCCTATGTCATACTATTGTTTAAAAAGAAAGTCTGTCAAAGCTCACTGTTACTTAGATGAAAAAGTCCAAACACTTAGGTATGTTACACAAAAAATGTGATGATCAGATCCCTGCCCACTGTTCTCATTCCATCACCCCTGTGTTCCAGTTACTGAACAGTCATTACTGCCATTTTACATGCAGGGAAATGGAATAATAACTTGCCCAGAGTTTATGATTAAGTGGCAGGGCTTGAGTTTTGACCTCACACTTTCACCTACTAGGTAGTTATGTTTACTATAAGAGCTCTTTAAGGAATCAGTGAAGTCAGAACATGAGAATGATGTTCAGAAAAAGTGAGGCAGTATATCACTATGCACGGGAGAAAAGCTTCAGTTAGAGGCAGAACTTGAACTGAGCTATTCATTCAAATATTTGAGGCACTGTTCTGGGCTCTGAAGAAACATCAGAGAACAAACAGATTATGCTTATGCTTACATTGCAGGTGAGGAAGACAACCAATATCATATCATATTTTAACAATTTTAGGACTGTTTTCTTGGTGAACTGATATTTTTATCCTTATGTATTATCTTTATTCCTGATCATTTTCTTTGCTCTAAAATCTATTTAAAACCACATGTTAAAATGAAAGTAGGAGAACTGGGGGTTATGAAGATTTAAGTACATTTTAAAAGTATGTACATGAGAGAATGAATGTGAGCATGTGTGAAAAAGCTGATGGCAGGCTAGCTTCTCTTACATTCTGAATAAGGATCTCATGAGTGAGGAGAGCTGTAGCTGTCTATGAGCCCTCTGCTTTCCCCTACATCATCTGCTACAATACAGTACAGCAAGTTATTTGGCACATGTAGTCTGGCAGTGATTCTATTCAACAGTGAAAATTGTCTACCATGAGGAAGTTCTTCTTTTGGAACCTCTGGGAAGGGTAAGACTAGACTCAGTAGTTTAGTCTTGCTCTAGTCTGTAGACCTCAAGTGGTGTACTGTGGTGAGAGCAGAAATAGAAGTTTAACGTATTCTATAACCTCTTCTGCTAGCTCTAATATGACTTGGCAGGAAGGGAGTAGGCAATCTGTGTTTCTAACCTTATAAATAACCCAGAAATCTGTGGGCCACCAGGATTGAGGCTCTGGGTCCCGTACAAGGAAGTGTGAGCAGGTAACATGCTCCAGAATCACCATGTTCACTCTGTACCTACTAACATGAATGCCAAACTTCAATTCTACTGACTCCTCTGCATCTGTAACTGGCAGGACATATCTGTATCACCTAGGTAGCCTGCCAGAATGCTATGGGGTAGAGTCATTCAGGATAGAAAAGACTGTAGTAATTTTAGCATGCAGTTGCCTAATACTTTAGTTATTTATTTCCTTACACTAGTAGTATGTTAGGCAAAACCAAGTCTATGCAGTTGAATGATTGTGATGAAACTTCTCATTTAAAAAATGAAGATTGGACTAAGTACTCATAACCATTCTTTTTAATTATGAACATTATTTCTCTTTTTCTTACTTCCAAATATAAAACATTTCAAATATACAAAAATCCCCAGAAAGAATATTATAATGAACACCCATACAACCACCATCTAGATTCAACAACTGTTAGCCTTCACCATATTTGCTTCACTTTTACACACACTAAACCACTTAAAGCAATTTCATGATACTCCACAAAAACATTAAGCATGTATCTCCAAAATTTAAGGCCATTCTCCTAAATAACTACAATACCATCACCATTGCCTACCAAATTTACCTTAATTTCTTAATACCATCTAATAACCAGTGATATTAAAAGGTTAAAAAATGTACAAACTTCTAAATGACAGAGAATACAAGCATAGTTTCAATAAACACTTTTTGAAAAATATATAATGGGACATATGGACTAATCACAACAGTTTCACTGTCACCAAGGGTCTAAGCCCATAGGGTTGAAACCATAGGTTGATGATTCACGTATCTTAGGCCAAGAAAAAAATATTTCAGAACTTTACTTCTTTCTCAAAAGAGTTTTTAATTTCACATTTGGCTCCTTAGTTCTAATACTACACATTTCAAAATGCACATCTCTGCTCAGGAGCTATAGTCATTAAGAACACTGAGGCCTGGAATGGGTCTCTTATATATCAGTATACAATTTTGTTGTAATACTACTTACTAATTAATAATCTAACTTCCAAAAGGTAACTTATAAAATGTATATATTTTTATAAACAATAAAAATTATAATTAATATAAGATATATATTAGCTGTTTAAAAGGTGCTTAAGAATTTATTGCACTTAATTGGAGAAGAAATTTGCATGTGAACTTTTATATAGCAAAAACTGACTAACAGTTGAAATCATTAAGAATGATTTCTACAAAAGATGTAAAAACAGGGAGTTCCCTGGTGGTGTAGTGGCTTAAGGCTTCGGTGCTGTCAATGCTGCAGCCTGGGTTTGATTCCCAGCCAGGAAATTACCCACATTAAAAAAAAAAAAAAAAAAAAAAAGATGTAAAAACATTCTTCATAGGTGATTCTTATATCCATCTATAACAAAAATCAAGGGCTTATTATAAAATAGTTCAGTGAGTGAGTTTCTATAAGAGCTAGTGAACACAGTTCAGGTCTGCAGTGTTCTGGTAATCTGACTTGATAATTGGAAGAGGGCTGGGATAGTCTGAGGGACAGATGGGTAGCATTTCCCTTAGCTGTTGCAAAATATCAAGGATCTAATCTGGATTTTTGACAGAAGTTGGTAGCACACACTACAAGGTTGAGGTTATTGGTCTGGTAATCAATTTATAATCTCTATGAAGTAACAGCCTAAGAATATTTCCCCACAATTCCAGTTCCCTTTCACACCAAACACTCAATGCCCCATGTTCACAAGGGGTGAGAAGTCTGACATCACCTTGTTATATATGAGAGGAAAAAAGGTGCTAGAAACCCATGCAGTCTAATTTTTGATTTCCTGCTCTTAAACTACATAGGAGAGGGGCAAACTAGATTTAAAAAGCATGTTTGGTTCTCTCTTTTTCCTACTATTCATCATTTATTAAATACATATGTATACATGTGTGCATGCAAAATTAGCTCACAGCATTACCGTTCTCTCAAATATTGTTTCTTAACTCAACTGTCCTTTCTTCTGAATCCCAGTTCTGTCATTTCTGAGAAGCAAAGCAATATAAACAAAAATAGTTCAGGCCTTTGTGATCTCTAAGACTCTTATTTCATTTCCAAGTGCTTCAGACTGCCTCATATAAAGCATGGGCTCAGTATGTATTAGTTACCTTTCCCATGCATATTTCCATCAGAGGTCTATCCTCATATACACCAATCACAGATTTCTATTCAGAAACTGAAAGCTTGCGAATCAGAATTTGAGTTCAAAGTTCTTTGCGTCCCCTGTACCAGCTGACGACATCTCCAACAGCTAAACTCCATCAAAGAGAAGCATGTCTTGTCTACTTGATAATTTAGTAGCAGCAGTAGGATAACTAAAGCTTGAACTTTGTACTTGTCATCAAGAAGATAATGGCACAGAATAAATCAAGGAATAAAAATTGTTCTGCTCTTTCCTTACACTCTTTTTTTGTACTCTTTTTCTGGTCTATTAGTTTTATATTCCCAAATAATGTTTCTCAACTCAACCATGGGGAGGATAAGAAGTGTGTAGGTGCTAAGAGATCAGAGCTATGAAGTATTCATTCAAGAGATGCTTAGTTCCACGACACTTAGAAATTAACCACAGTTACTGTAATGGTGGGATGACAAGGGTCTTCAAAGGGTATGAATATGAGAATTAATTCTAAGAAGTGACCATCTCATGATTCAAGGCAAAGTCCACCCATCTCCACAAGCTGTAGTAGTATTTGGGTCTCTTGTACTTACCTCTGCTTTCCATCGTGACTTCATTACTTCACTGGTATTCTGTCCTCCCCGTCTCCTGAACAAAAATGTCCAAGATTCCAGTGGACACATGGATAAACTACTATACAACTGTGCTTCATAACATCTACCTCTTCTGGGACTTATAAGTTAATCAAATGGGATATACCTTTGACCTCATTAACATATGACACTGTTCCACCTCACCTCTCAGATCACTAATCTTAGGACTCATCAACCCTTTGGAATTATATCTTAAGCTTACATATGTCTAATAATTCAAATCTCATTTGTGCTATACTATCCCCACCCTCTTCATACACCAGGATCTTTCAAGCCAAAGTCAAGGTGGTATACAGGAATCAAGCAGAACTGGATTAGAATAACTGTTCTACTGATTACTGACTGTACAACTTTTATAACCACTAAACATCAATTTTTTTCATTATCAAAATAAGGATACAGCACACCTTGCAGAATTGTTTTGAGCACAGACACACAGACTATCAGTTGCTATTACTACGGCACTGAATAATTTCCAAATCTCAAGCATAATAATCCCTTCTATGTACATGGTTCTTCATAAAAGATTTCAAAGTAATTAATTTGCCATCATCTCCATTTTACAAAAGACAACATTGAGGCTTGCACAAAGTCCTAAATATGGTAGGCCTTAGTAAATGTCGGCTACTACTCTGAAGGATAGGTGATTTATTCAAGGTTATATACCCAGTATAGGTTTAGGATAAGAACCAAGGAATTCTGATTCTTCACTAACATTCTTTCCACTATTACTTTGCCATTCAGTTAATTGCCTCTACTGTGCTTCTGTGTTTATTTAAAGAAAATAAAATTATAAATTTTCTTTCTAATGCTCTATCTCAGTCACTTTTATTTTTTCAATATTGGCTTTATTTTATAAATTTATAAAAGTTTTTGCAACTTAAACTTCTCTCAAAATTTCTCTATATATTCATCCTATTAACTGAAAATTCCATTACTCACTTCAACAGAAGAGGCTTGAAACCATCAGGTCATTTCTTGATGAACTTGTACCACTATAACTTCCCTTTCTAATTCCATATTATAACTCCACCTTGGCTGATGTTTCATCTATTACTTATGGTTTCCAAGTGTCAGCCATAGACAAAGAATTCTGTGATTTAAATATTTTGACTTCACACTCTACATAAGGAGTGTCCAACCTTTTGGCTTCCCTGGGCCACAATGGAAGAAGAGTTGCCTTGGGCCACACAAAAAATACACTAACAATAGCTGATGAGGTCGCAAAAAAAAATCTCATAATGTTTTAAGAATTTGTGTTGGGCTGAATTCAAAGCCGTCCTAGGGCTGCAGGTTGGGAGTGTCTGCTCTATATAATTTACCTACAATGCTTTCATTTCTGCCATTTATCACTCCTTTGAAAGCAATAGTTAAGAATCATTTCCTTTGTCAAGACACCTCAATAGAGAAAAAAATAGTCTTTTCAACAATGGTACTGAGACAAGTGGTTATTAACATGCAAAAGAATGAAGCTGACCCTTCCTCACACCATATACAAAAATTAACTGAAAATGAATCAAAGGTCTAAAAAGCTAAATCTTTGTGACCTTGGATTTAATCAATGGTTTCTTAGATAGGACACCAAAAGCATTAACAACAACAAAAAAATAGATAAAGTAGACAAACTTCAAAGATACCATTAAGAAAGTGAAAAGAAAACCCACACTGTGGCCTGGGTTTGAGTCCCAGCCAGGGAACTACCCACATACTACAAAAAACAAACAAACAAACAAACAAAAAACAAAACAAAACAAAAACAAAAAACCCCACAAAAAATTTTGCAAATCATTTATCTTATAAGGGACTTGTACAAAGAATATATACAGAACTGTTACAACTCAATATTAAAAAGAAAACCCAATTTCAAAATGGGTAAAGGACCTAAATAGACATTTCTCAGAAGATGCACCAATGACCAATAAGCACATGAAAGCAGGCTCAATATCATTAGCCATTAAGGAAATGCATTATTAAAACCAGAATGAGATACCACTTCACACCCACTAGGATGGCCACAATAAAAAAGATAAATAATAAAGAGTTGGTAAGAATGTGGAGAAAAATGGAACCTTCACAGACTGCTGGTGGGAATGTAAAACGGTAGTTACTTTGGTACAGTCTGGTAGTTCCTCACACAATTAAAAAGAGTTACCATGTGATCTAGCAATTCTACTCCTAGGTAGATACACAAGAGAAATGAAGACATATGTCTACACAAAAACTTAAACACAGATATTCACAACAGCAATATTCATATTATCAAAAAGTGGAAACAATTCATGTGTCCATCAATTGATGAATGGATAAATAAAATATGACATAGCCAGACAATGGAGTATTATTTGGCAATAAGAAGGAAATACTGATATATTTATATACTACAACACAGATGAATCTTGAAAACAGTGTGCTAAATTTAAAGAAGCTAGTCGCAAAGTACCACATATTGTATGACTGCATTTACATAAAATGTCCAGAATATAAACAATCTAGAGAGACAAAAACTGGATTAGATGTTGCCTAAGGCTAGAGGTATTGAGGAGATTGGGCAATGATAGATAAGATGGATGGGGTTTCTTGGGGGGGGGGCGGGTAATAAAAATGTTCTAAAATCAACTGTGGTGATGGTTGCAAAACTGTGAATATAGTAAAAGTCAGAATTGTACAATTTCAGTGGGTAAATTGTATGGTATATGAATTATATTGTAAGAAGCTGTTAAAACTTGTTAAATTTAAAAAGATGTTAAAACTTAAAAGTCACTCCTCCAAGTAGTATTTCTACAGAACTTGTTCTCTCCTCAGCAAGACCCAGCTCTTAAGATCAATACAGGTTTGTTTACTGCATAGATGTATTTGGTAAGAGACAGAATAGTATATACTAAAGAAAGAGTCCAAGAGCAAAGGGAGAGGAAAAAACAGATTGAATCCCAGTTTTGGCATCAATTACCTGTGGAAACAAGTCTCACTAAGCCCCAATTTCCTCCTCTTTAAAGCCTCTTACGATAAAATTCTTGGCTGAATCAACTATCTTAGAAAGATCTTCTTGTTATTTTATACAAATGTGAACTTACGAGGTGGGGGAGCTGGGATAAGGGATATGAAAGGAATTAAACATTCCTATAAAACAGCTTCTGTAGAAAAGTGTCAGTCATCTGTACTTGACGGTATCTGCTATGGTGAATCTGTGGAATGAGCAGCTACTCCTCTATATGTTTATGTGAAATATTTAAAGCAAAAAATCAAATCATGAAATGAAAAGACAAAGTTGTAGTCACATTACACAAATGACACAGTGGAGTATGATTGATACCAGAATAAAAAATACTTATAAAGTTGTTATGCTGCAAAGCACCATGGATTCTTTTGGATAACAAAACATTTCTTCACCCTAAACAATCTATTATTACTATTTTCACTACAAATACTACTATCAGTAACCACCAAAAGAATAGTGACCTTTTATGCACCAGGCTCTTCATATACATTATTTAATTCAACCCTCAAATACCTTGCAATCTAGTTATTTATTGGCTTCATTTTTAAAGATGAGGAAATTAAAGTTCAAAGGAGGTAAGCACTTTGCTTACCTTTGCTATTCAAACTATCTTTGATGTTCTTATAGCTTGACCTACTTCAAATGGCAAACCAAATCCCAAGGGAGAAGTTCCCTGATGGTGTAGTGGCTTAAGGCTTCAGCGTTGGCACTGTCAGCGCTGCGGCCTGGGTTCGATTCCCAGTCAGGGAGCTACCCATATACCAAAAAATAATAATAATAATAATAAATTAAAAAAAAAAATCCCAAGGGAGATGCTTCATTTTTATTCAACTTATCCTAAAGGTACCTTGCTAACTTCATTTTGTTCCAGTGTCTTTAGAATCAGATTGTGACAGCAGCTCAACAGAACCAGATAGCGTGTAAACTACATACAACATCCACATGATACCACCTCTGGGCCTTGGCTCCTACAGCTCTCTCACATTAGAATGCCCTTCTGCCTCTCTCTCTGTATATCCGAGATCAACGTGATCTTGAAGGCCCTAACACCATCGCCCATCTGAGGCTTTCTCTGAGCTGCTTTTGTGTCAACTGCCTGTCTTTTCCCAGTTCTCATAGCATCTCATGAATGAATAAAACACCTACAGTGAGCCAGACATTCTGATGGGCATTGAGTTTATTATAAAAGTTCACTCTTCTACTATATGTTGCAGACTAAGGAAATAAATTGTATGTTGTAACAGTAAAAACTGGCAAATAGGCTAATCTGTCTGTAAAATACCTGTGCTGCCAAAGAAAAAAATCTTGACTCAGTTTTCAAAATAAAGATCACTGAGGGTGAGATAGGCATTCTTGAGTTCAGTTTCTAAACTTAAAGAAAAACTTAAAACTCACAACCTGGTTGCTTTGCATTAACTTATTTCCAATTCAATTTTAAAAATACATCTTTGTTGTTTCACAAAACCCAAATTAAAGCTTTTCTTTGCATTTTGGTAGGTCTGAATTGCCAAATTACATTTATTTTTAACCCTTTCGCTGCGACATTCGGATAAATCCAAATGATTATTTCCATATGCTGACTGTGGTGTTCAAATTTACCCCACAAGATCAAAAGAACGTTTTTATTCAGTGTGAAACTGTTTTAAGGACTTTTCTCCATTTACAAGATTTTAAAACATGTTTCCCTGTGGTTTGCACTATCAACAATAAAGATGTTTTCTATGCCATATTGTGTAACATCTTGTAATAAATTTTTTAGTCATCAATGCCATTAGATTCTAATTTATCTATACTTAAATCTAATTGATGCCACTTAGTATGTTTTGAGTATTTTTTGCTAAAATTCAATATAATGGTAAATTTTTTACCATATAACAAAAATTTAAAATAAAAATGTCATTTTTATATAAAGCAGCTCAAAATGTTATTAAATGCATAATAGTAAAAATATCGACTTTTTATTTTTTGTACTTTTTGACACATTTTGGAAAAAAAAAAGAAGTCAATTAACACAGTGAAAGGGTTATAACACAATTATAGTCATCACAGCATCTAATGAAACTGTTCGTAGTGAAAAGCCTCTTTAATTTTAAAGACACCAAAGGTATGATTAAAAAGAGTTCCTTTGAAATTATACAAGTTTCAGGATTAGTTATTTTGACTAATACTGTGTTCCATGTATGAAGTTAGATGCAAAATGGATGTTTACGTCAATGATAAGATATTTAAGACTTACAATTTCACTTTACAACTTCAACACTGGTACCAATTAGGTGTCTAGAGGTCAGAGAGGTCTTGTAGCCATTTCAGGGGAAAATGGAAAAGGGTAGCAAAGAGGTTGGTTTGTTGTGAGAGTTTTTAGGAAACCAAGTATTTCTAAGTTGAGAGACAACCCATTTTTTCCTTCACCATTTTCTAAAGTAAATTAAAAATAGCATACATATGTAAACTTAGTATATTACTATATACAGTTTTACATATATTTTGTATAATCCTCATAACAGCCCTAGGAGGAATTTATTACTACTATTATCTTCAACTCAAAGATGAAGGTCAGGGGATATGAAACTTGCTTTAGGTAACAGATACAGCTAATGAAGAAGGGTTTTGAATCTAGGTTTTTCAGCCTACAGACCAGAGCAAGCTTGTCCAACCTGTGGGGGACAGCTCTGAATGTGCTCCAATACAAATTCATAAACTTTCTTAAAACATTACAAAAACTATGCACAGACCTTTATTTTTTTAGCTCATCAGCTATTATTAGTGTTAGTGTATCTTATGTGTGGGCCAAGACAACTCTTCTTCCATGTGGCTCAGGGAAGTCAAAAGATTGGACATCCTGCTAGTATAGCACCTACCTGTGCTTTTTTTTTTTTTTTTTAACCTGTGCTTTTAACTACTTTATGATTATTTTTGATAATCATTTAGAGTGCAGCAAAGCTCTTCAAGAGATTTCTCCATTATCACATAGTAATGAAGAAAATTTCTTAGAAACTATGCACTTCACTGTCATATGCTAAATCAAATTAAACTAGATTTCAAGGTACCGGCTATCATTGCTGAAGGCACTGCAATCTATCAGTAAAATGCTTTTTATTTGGGAGTACAACAACAACAACAAAAAAGAGAAAATATTTCCCAACCGTTTTAAACATGCATCACATTTTTTGAAACTGACTCTTCTCTTTGACTTGCAGGATGAAATTTTAAAACATTTTGTTGCCATGTCCTGCACCAACTCCCTGCCTTCTCCTGTGGGCTCATGTAATACCACCAACTTCTCAGCTGGAGTCCTAAGGCAGAGTGCTTTACTCCACAGCTCAGCCTCGCCAAAGAGCAGCTTCACATTTCTCCAAGCCTAGGTGTTTCTAGAACAACCTTCCCCTCAGAGCAAATGCCTGCTGGAAAGCTCTGTATGTCTAAATTTGTGGTGTGCAGCCTCGAGGGCAGTGCTAAAAGACATTCTGGACCTTAGGGGCTTTGGTCTCTCTCTTTCTCCATTTCGGCAGCACGAAGCACGTCTTTGCTGCCAAAGGAGAGACATGACTTTTTGTCCATACATGGACCTTTAAAAACTAATTTAATTTTTTATGATATACAGACTAAGGACTATTGTATAATACCAACTTCAGAAAACCTGGTCCAATTTTGATCCCGCAAATAGACTCAATGATAATGAGACAATCAGCTTCATTTGTGCATTAGTATGATAGCTGTTTTTCCATAAGAATATTGGAAGCTAAGGAGATTCAATAAAGCATTCCTAGCACTCTTAAAAGAGAAAAATCAACCAGTATAGGGAATGCCTGAAATAATTTTAATTTTAAAATTTGAAGAAATCACGCCAGTTCTAGTATTCTGTACATTTGCTCCCCTTACCTTCTTTTTGAGAGAGAGGAATAGGGCAAAGGTGTGCTGTGTTCAACATTACATTACGAGCACCGGTGCAATGCCCAGTACACACAGAGCAGGTACTCGATTGGAGATAATGATATGGAAAAGCAGGAAAAACACCTGCTTCTTTCTCATGTGGCCTCTTACTAGCTTTGTAACCTTGAGAAAGGCTTTTAATCCGAGTCTCAGGCATTCAATAAAATGGAAATACTATGAAGGGAATAATATGGAAAAGCAGGAAGAACATCTCTCACATACCCCTTTTAAAATTTGATGCAAACTATGTATTTTTTCTCTAGGAAAAAAATGTTTGCATCGATGATAAGACACTTAAGTCTTACAATTTTACCTTATGATTTTAACACTGGTACTAATTAGGTATTTAGAGATCAGACGTATGCTCACAGATTTATATATAATCCTAAGCAATCTGTGGATCCAAGATCAAATTCCCCATACGTAACTTTTTGCTTTGGATACCAGGAAGCTCAGGGCCCATCTTTATCAGGTAGAAACATCCAAGAAACTATACCTACTACAGGTCACATCACACTGTTTTCTTTTGGGTATAAGAAGGACATTTCACACGTCTCAAAATCTTTAAAAACATTCATACCTTATGAACCAGAGAGTTTACTTTTTTGTTGGTGGTGGTGTGTGGTGGTGTTTTGAGAGTCTACTTTTTTAGATGTTTTCCTAGGGAAACAGATCTAAATATTTTAAAATTTTACATAATAGGAAAAAAAAATCTAAAACATTGTGGTATCTTTTCCATCCTCAACTTTAAAGTTGAACTCTCTGTAAGACTTCAATCTGCCTATCTTCTTCTATTTGCTCTTAGGAAAGTCAGGCTCCTGTTCCTGAAACCTAACTGCCTTTGTATGCATGGGGTTGGGGGTTAGCATAAGATATTTAACTTACGCGTAATTTAAAATGTGGGACAAATTTCAATAGTAGTGAATGTTTACACAACAAAAGGACTATCTGAACTCTGACCCCACAACACAGCAATCCGCTATTACCCAGCTCTCAGCAGTAAAACTATGCCAATTCTCTAGGTACTGTTCCGGAAGGAGAAATGATCCTATCAGCAAAAATGCTTTCCATCATTTTCTAAGCCATGTGACCCCATCTCTTCCCTTATGATGTTAATATTCCCATATTCACTAGCACACAATTGCTGGTGATTCATTACATATATCCCCTGCAGAGGTTATTCATCACCAGAATCAACACCAGAGCTGTTTTGCTTGGGAGGTCATTCTTCAAAGCCTCCATTCTGAACTGTCGCACTCCAATTCTCCAATCATTTGGAAATCATCAATGAATGCTCAGAAGGTATATTAATAAGGCTAATTTAGTCCATTGAAACAGTAATTTCCAAATGTCTAAATAAGAAAAAATCAATTTAAAAGAAAAAAAAGCACCTAATACACACTATAAAATAAGTAGCCAAATACCATCTCTTACAAGAGAAGGTAAGTCTTTATGTGTTTTGTTAATTACCTAAAAATGTACAATCTTCCAAACGACTCAGATTTTTATCTAAAGTCCTAACAGATAGCCAATCTTCTAAATTATAAAATGTAGAAAGAGTTAATTTTAGAAACGTAGTAACAAAAACATCACAATTTCTAAGGCAGATTTCTTTCATAACTGACATCAAAATGAGTTATTCTGGAAGTCAATTTTTACTTTTAAGAAGCAATACATAGATGCAAAAAGTCCTTAACAAATTAGATGTACTGATATACAAAGTAGATAATAAGGGAGTTCTCTGGTGGTGTAGTGGCTTAAGGCTCTGGTGCTATCAGTGCTGTGGCCTGGGTTCGATTCCCATCTAGAGAGCTACCCACATACAAAACAAACAAACAAACAAACAAACAAACAAAAAAAAACAAAGTAGATAATAAATACACTACAACCAAGTGGGATTCCTTCCAGGAATGCTAGGCTAGTTCAACATATGAAAATCAAGCAATGTAATTCACCACACCAATAGACTAAATAAGAAAACCTGATGTTGTATGAATAAGTACAGAAAAAGTCTTCATTAAAATTCAACATCTATTCATGATAAACCTCACAGCAAACTAAGAACAGAAGGGAACTTTTCTAAAGAAGGGTTTCAATGAAAAATTGATAGGTGACATGGTGTTTAATTTGAGAAAATGAATACTCTCCCTCCCTAAGATCTGAAAGAGGGTAAGGATGTCTTTTCTCACAACTCTTATTCAACATTGTACTAAAAGTATCATTTAGTAATAAGGCAAGAAAAAGAAAGAAAAGGCATACAGACTGGGGGAAAAAAATACTGTCTTTATTCATAAGTGACATGACTACCTATTTAGAAAACCCCAAAGAAACAACCAAAAACGCCCTCAAAAAGAAAAATAAACCCTACCAACTATAAAACCAATGCGTAAACAAACAAAAGAATACAACCTCCTTGAACTAAAAAGTAAGTTTAGCAGGGTCACAGGATACAAGGTCAACATACAGGGGCCAACTGTATTCCCATGTACCAGCAAAGAGCAACTGGAATCTAAAAGTTAAAAACCAAATACCATTTACATAACACCAAAAACCCCCAGAAGTACTCAGATGTAACAAAATATGTGGAAGATCTCTATGTGAAAAACTACAAGACACTCATAAAGAACCCAAAGAAGGATTAAATAAATGGATACAACATATCATGTCCTGGAAGACTCAATAGTGTTAAGATGTCAATTCTCCTCAGTTTGATCAAGACAATCCCAATCAAAGTCCCTGCCAGCTTTTTGTAGATTTACTACAAAAAAAAAATAGTTTTTTTTTGTAGATTTATTAAAAAAAAAAAAATAGACAAGGAGCTAGAATTGAGGGTTACCTAACTGTAAGATTCAAACAATCAAGATAGTTTGGTACTAGTAAAAGGATAGACACATGTATCAATCGAATAGTATGGGATGCTAAAATTGGAACCTCACAAATACGGTCAACTGTATTTTCACAAAGGTGCAAAGGAAGTCAATGGAGACAGGATGGTCTTTTAAACAAATGGGGCTGGAAAAAAATTTAAAAGAACCTCAATACCTACTTTATAATTGTACACAAAAATTAATTCAAAACGGGTTACAGGCCTAAATATTCAATGTAATACTATAAAACTCCTAAAAAATATATAGGAAAAAATGTACATGCCCATAGGTTTGGCAGTTAAGGTTTTGCACGCATCAAAAGCATAATCCATTAAAGAAAAATTAATAAATTGGATTACATCAAAATTAAAAACTGTGTTATGTACTTGGGCTAAAGAGAAAAATTAATTATATGTGTGTCCAAGTGTAGAAGTTAGAAGTGGTAGTGTAACAGGGTACTTTTTGTTGGTGTCTTACAATGGAAAGGATCCTCTCAGGTTAGTAAGGCTTTAACAAACAAGAAGAGGAAGTATAGATATTAAAAGTTATGATAAACACAAGGATGAAGACATTAGTACTTTAACCAATTCACTAACCTCTGCCCTTCAGTTGTTTCCTATGTAAAATAAAATAAGCAAAAGTATACCCAGACTGAGGTTAGAGTCTTCTATCAACCGACCCTGAAGGCCCCTTAAAGTGTGTAGTATCTATGGTTCTGTTAAAATGTTCAAATTTAACATTTTGTTTGTTTCTAACATCATTACTCCAGGTCTACCGAGACAACTGTGACAGCTTCCCAACTGGTCTTCCTGCTTCCAGCCTCCTTTTCCTGTAAACCCATCCTACATACAGCCACTAAAAATGAACTTTCTAGAGCACACATCATTCTACTGCTCAAAAAGCTATATGAGCATAATATGATCTGGTGTCTAGCCCTGGGAGCTTCAGGTTTCCTATCTGTAAAGTGAATGTGCTTCCTTCACAAGGTTGTGAGGCTCACATAGGATAATGAACATAATAACAGTATTCTGTAAAAGTTCATTATGATGATTATTTTAAATCTCTCAGGCTTACTAAATCAAATTTAAACCTTTTATCCTGGCATTTAAACTTTCCCTAGCTGTGCCTCACTCATTTCTTTGTCACTTCTGACCAACCACCTATACAATCTCATCTCCATCTAAAATCCTATCTATCTTTTAAGAACCATTGCAAATGACTCTTCATTGAAGCTTCCCCTGACTGCTCCAGCTCAGGGTCCTCTCATTCCTATGAACTCTCTCTCTCTCTCTCTCTAATCCTTCCTTCTTACTGACCCCTAGTAAACATCTTCAAACATAATTTTCATAATTCCTCCTCCCTTAAAAACCGATAGCAATTTCCTAGTACCTTTAGCATAAAATCATGGATATAAGTTAGATTCACTGAAAAGACAATGGCTTGTTTTAATCTTAGTGAGGCTCTTTGAAATGTAAATAGTCATTTTAGTTTATTCTATTGTTTATTTTTAATTCAGCTGAGGTTACCTATGAGTTTCCAAATGATTTCACATTGCATGCTCCCAAATGAATGAGTTTATGTGGGGATTTTTCAGTTTTTGAAAACTGTAGTAAAAACTCAGAAAATTTACCATCTTAATAATTTCTAAGTGTATCGTTCAGTAGTGTTAAGTATATTCACATTTTTATGCAATAGATCTCCAGAACATTTTCATTTTGCAAAATTGAAACTCTGTACCCATTAAACAACTTTCCATTTCCTCCTCCACCCATTTCCTGGCAACCACCATTCCACTTTTTGTTTTTTATGAATTTGATTGCTCTAGGGACCTCACATAAGTAGAATCATACAGTATTTCTCTTATTGCGGTTGGCTTTTTTTTACTTAGCATAATGTCCTCAAGGTTCATCCATACTGTAGCATGTGTCAGAATTTCCTTCCTTTTAAAGGCTGAATAATATTCCCTTGTATGTGCAGACCACATTTTGTTTATCCATTGATCCATCAATGGACACTTGGTTTGCTACTGCCTGTTGGCTATTGTGAATAGTACTTTAAGCTAAATTCGTTGGGCTAGTGTTCTCTGCAGAAGACCAGCAGGAATATTAAACCACTTCACCAGGAGTAAATACAAGGTCATACAATTAATTTCACGAACTCATACTAGAAAAAGTGCTACACACATCATTGCTGAATACCACTATGGTTACCTTCAAAGTACTCCCCTTGGGAAGCTACGCACCGATGCCAGTGACTAATCCACCCTTCAAAGCAATTCTGGAATGGCAATCAGAGCTGTGTCATCCCCAAAATCTGACAATTAAGTTTGTGAACTTGCCACCGTGCACTTATATTGGCAGCTCTGTACAAACAACTGGGGCACAATGACAGCTATGATGGCCATCCCAGAAAAGGTGTTTCAGAACTATTTTGAAGGGTGAACTAGGTGTTAGCATCAGTGCATAGCTTCCTAAGGGAATATAGTGATATTCAGCAATGAGGTATGCAGCACTTTTTCTAGGATGAGTTAGCGAAATTAATTGTACAACATTATACAAAGACTGAAAGTTAAAGATGAGTTGCTCACTACTTGAAATAAGGCGTAAAGAGAAGCTGGACAATGCAATAAACGCCTTCCTCTTCCTCTTTGCTTACTTCTATAGAAATGGCAAAAATCAAGTCAAAAAATTCTTCTGCTTGATATAAATACTAATCCCTACATGAGCTAGAACTGCTTAGCAGGTCTGAGAGTAGACTGATACAAAGATAAGGAGAAAGCAATGCCCTGATGTGTTGGGATGCCATGCCAGAGTGTCATTTATTCATTCATAGATGTACAGAGTCATTCATTCATTCATTCATTCATTCATTCATTCAAATATTTTGAGTTTATGGCATTTCTAAGATTTTGTGCTAGGAGGCATAGAGAATACAAAGATGATTATGTTGCTGAAAAGCTGTATGAAAACTAACGCCTAACATGAGAAAATATAAGCTTTATAAGATTAACACAATGGCTGGCACATAATAAGCAATCAACAACACTATAATTAAATCATAATTTAGATAATACAACAATGATCACTAAACAATTGTTATAATAAATGCTTTTAAAACAGCTTTATTAAAATATAATTCACATATCACACAGTTCACCCATTTAAAAGTGTGTAATTCAACAGTTTTTCATATATTCACAGAAATCTGCAATGATCACCACAATCAATTTTAGAAGATTTTCATTATCTCAAAAAGGAACCCTGTACTCATTAGCTGTCTGTCACCCTCCTATTTCTCAATCCTTCCTGGACTTAAGAAACCATTAATATACTTTCTGCCTCTAAAGACTTGCCTATTCTGGATACATTATATAAATGGAATGATATAATATGCAATTTTGTGACTGGCTTTTTTTCACTTAATATTTTTAAGGTTCATTCTTTTTTTTTTTTTTTTTTTTTTTTGCTTTTTGGTATGTGGGTAGCTCCCTGACTGGGAATCGAACCCAGGCCGCAGCACTGACAGCGCCAGCGCCGAAGCCTTAAGCCACTACACCATCAGGGAACTCCCTAAGGTTCATTCTTGTTGTAGCATGTATACTTCATTTGAATGCTTTTTTAAAATGAAGCCTTCTTTTGGAAAGCAAATAATCACTCCCTAATTTTAAAAATGAATATCTGTTTGCTTGAGGTATGTTATAGTAGATGCCAAGACACAGCTCTCCCTCATAAACCAGTTTGAAGATATTTTATTACAAAATAAGGTTTAAAAGTCTCCAAATCCAAACAACTTCTGAAAATCATTTTTTAAAATGCCCATACATTTAAACATAAGGACTTTAATATGTCCATCAGTTAATCATAAAACAAAAACAAGTTTAATGAGAAGTACCTAGTGAGAGAGAAATAATTTAAGCAACTTGATCTAGGTATTTTGTTTCCATTTTTCATAAATATCACTGATGAGATGTTTCTCTCCCCCTCCTATTGTCATCTGCCCTAAGAAACTTAAACTACCCATTCTTTTTCTAACTCATGAATAAGATTTTGAGAACTAAATTGCAACTAAAAATATGGATCTGGTTTAATATTTTACACCACAGTCCCAAGTGAAATTAAACTATCCCACAGGAGAAAATCAGGATAAAATACAACAGTGCTATTTATTTAGTTCAAAGAATTTCTAGTCTTATATTTAGAAGAGCCAGGAAAGCAGCGTTTCTTCATGGGTAAAATAAGAGGTTGTATTATGTAATTTTTAAGGTCTCTTCCATCTCTAAGAGACTATGAATTTCTCTTTAATACTTTTGAAAACCAGCATGAAGAGCTGTACTATGGCTTGCCTGAGGCTAAAAGAGAAGCTTGTCAGCATGGTTAGGGTTAGACTCCTGATTTATCCCCACATTCACTGGGGATATAGAGATAAGTCAGACTCAGCTCTGACCTCAGAGTTCACAATCAAGTCAGGGAGGAAAGACAAGTGAACGGTAATGAACGTGACAGAGTTTTAGATACAGAGTCAAGAGAATGTAAGGGGGTGTAAAAGTCGGAAATTTTGTCCTTTCTTCTTTCAAATCCTTCACCTCTCTCTGCCAAACCTGATTATTTTATACAGCAATCTGGTTTAGCCCTCATACAATTATGTCCTTATACTAACATGTGGAAATGATGTAAAGTTTTACATTTTTATTCTTGACCAGGGGTAAAAGTGAACCAAATAATTAAACTACACTTCTTACGGCACATAAGCTATACTGATTTAAAACGGGGTAAATATTGTAAAGTTTATTTTTTAAATGCTCTTCATTATTAATTATAAACTCTCCATGGATTAAAAACAATGAAGAATATTTTGTCTACCTTTTCCTTTAGCAATTAAAGGTCTTTCTAAACTGATAATTCCCAAAGGATTATTTTAGACAGCATAGTCTTTACTTTCTCGTTTTATTATGTTTGTCGTAAATCCAAATGAGTCCACCCTTTTATTTTTAGTACAAATGGAACTTTCATTTCCCTTATATTATTAAAGAGAAAAATTCTGTCATTGACAAGCACACAATTTTGCCTGAGGTTGTAACTATTTGGGGGCTCCAAGAAATTCTGCAATTATCTCAAGTCAGATTAAATGAAAAAGCAAAAAAAAATTAAAACTGTAGATGCATTCATTGAGGCATTAAGAACATGTGTATGATGGAAAGAGAACTCAAACTAGGTGGTGAACTTATACAACAAGTTGACAATACACTGTAGAATTGTGCGCCTGGAACCTACGTAATTCTTGCTAACGGTTGTCACCTCAGTAAGTCTAACCATAAAAAAAAAGGAACATGTGTAAATATATTCCCCATATACATACATACACATTCTCTCTCATGCATACACATTTCTAAGAAAAAAGTCAGTATAAAACTATGGTCTTATCCCACAATAGAGTACTATGTCAGTATAGAATGTCAGTAGCCTGAAGAAATTATATCTAAAAATTCCTTTATGCTATTTTAGTAATGTTTTTTAAAAAAAAACAAAACCTTAATACATCTTGGAAGATCTCATTTCAGCAATAACATACAGAAAAAAATCCGCATGTCTTTGTAAAGCTGCATATTATTCTGTTGTGGGATTAGACCACAGTTAATTCAACCAGCTCCCTTTTTTAGTACACTTAAGTTGTTTCCAGGCTTTTACTATTACAAATACTGTTGCAGTGAATGGTCCTGTTTATACCGGGAGTGCTAAAAAATGTATACACATTTGAAGTGATGTTATCTATGTATTATTTTTCAAAGTTGAATTGAATTCCATTAGCAATGTGTAGTAGAGGTTCACTCAAAAGATGGCGTTAATCAAATGAACACTAGTGTCAACATGTGAAAGGCAGGAGAGTCAAAGAAAATGGTGGGGGAAAAAGAAAAGAAAATGGTGGAAGCATGGTGGTCATTTGCGGAGCGCAAGGCCATTTGGAAGTGGTATTTGAAATTTAAGAACATTGTTTGTATTTCCTCCACACTCTCCTGACTTAATACTCCTTGAGTTCTACCTATGGGGGACCTTAAAGGATGTGGTGTGCCGTAGAAAACCAGCTACACTGGCGGTACTTTGGAAGAAAATGAAATGGTATGTGTAGCAATACAAGCAGACACTGGGGTGAACTTGGCTCAAGCTGTAGTTTGCAATAATCAGAAGTGTCTGGACGCTGATGGTAACCACTTTGAGCACCTCTTATAATTGCAGAAATCAAATGTGACTTGTATTCATCTTTTGTTATCAGTATATATTGAGTATTACAATTTTAATAGTTTTTTCCTTTCATAAAATGTGTATATATTTTTTGGACCCTCTGTATATCTTTTCATATTTTTTCCAATGGATCTTTGGGCTAAGCTGCTAAAGAATAACTTTGTTTGATTCTACTATATTTCCTTCCAAAGGGGTTGTACTATTGTTCATTCCCACCAACAATATCTGAATGTTTTATTAATAAACTATCTTTCTTACCATAGATCACCTTAAAATACAAGTGTATACATAGAATCTAGAAGCTCAGTATAATAGTGAACATGGAAGGCAGTGTCTCTGACCTTATGAAACTTATAGTCTAGTAGAAAGCAATGGCAATTTAAAATATTAAAATAGTGCCCTCATGGGAGGTAGTTCAGAGTTCTAAGGGAACACAAAAAAAGGGGCAATAACTTAGAGCTGGTGGGTCAGAAAATCTCTCTGGAGAATTGACATCTAGGTTGAGATTCAAAGAACATTTAGGAGTTTTTGTATATTTGCTTGTTTGTTGGGGATGGAAAGGGGAATGGGCAGCAAGAGGGTTAGGAAAAGGGAACAAGTGCAAAAATAGCTACAGCATGACTCACTGAGGAACAAATAATTTAGTGGCTGGTGGACAGCAAGGGTGGGGAGAAAGAAAGATGAGGCTAAAGAGGCAGAGGCCAGGTCATAGAGAATCTCCACAGAGCATGTTAGGGGAATTCAACTTTATTCTGAGGGAGCCAATGAAGAATTTTCAGCAGAGAAAAGCCTTATTTAAGTCAGTTTGCAGCATCCAGAATGGATTAGATAGGGTAAATGATGATATAGGACACAAGGAGACCAATGAGAAGAGTACTATAGGAATCCATGTGTGACACTGGGGATGGAAATGTGTGCATTCAAATGCCTGTTATTTGAGAGATATGGTTTGGGAGAGTATACAAGGAAAAAATAAAAAGTTAAAGATAATGCCTAGGCTTCTGTCTTAAGCAACCGTATAAATAGAGGGTGATGTTTAATAAGAAACGCTGGAAAAGAAGTGCATTTGGGAAAAGAAAAGGGAAGAAAACATGAGTTCAGTTTTGGCCATGTTAAATACTGGGCAGCTGTGATGCATCCCAGAAGTGGGCAACTGGCTTTTTCTCATTTCCCACATTTAATCCATCACCAAATCCTGTAAAGTCCACCTTCAAAATATAGCACAAATTACCAGAGTGATCTTTTAAAAATATAAATCAGATCATGTTACTCCCTATTTTAACCCTTGAAGGGCTTCCTATTGAATTTTAGAATTAAATCACACTCCTTACCATAGCCAAATATTCCTCCATGATATGCACCCTTTTTTCATCTTTATTAATAGGTCTCACTTATTAAGCCTTACCTCCACTGGCCAAGTTCTCCCATGCTTTCAGGACTTTTGGACTAGAGAATGGCCCTACTTCCCTTTTTTCCCTTATGCCCCCTCAACATACAACTCTTGTTCTTTGTCTTAGATCTTATCTCAAATATCACCTCAGGGAACCCTTTTCTAACCACTTTTACATCGCCTTGATTTACTGTCTTTATAGCACTTACCAGAATCTGTAATCTTGTTTATCTATTCCTTACAATATAAGCACCATGAGAACTGAAACCATGTTTATCTTTTTCACTGCTATATTTTGTGTAGACGGTATAGAGTTGATCTTTAATAAATGCTTACTGAATGAATTAACAAATAAGTAAATGAATAAAATAAATGGAACTGAAGCTCATCTTAGAAGGAAAACCTAAACTGAAGATATTGATTTGGGCATCTTCCACATGTAAATGACAAATGATGCCAAGGAAATAGATATTACCCATGGGAAGTATAGAGAAAGAATAAAAGAGGGCTTAAAGCAGAGCCCAGGGAAACATCAACATTTAAAGAATGAGCAGAAGAGGGGCACCCAAAAAGGAGCAAAAAGGAAAGGCCAGAGACAAAGGAGGAACACCAGAAAATATTCCCAAAGTGCTGGATGCTGTAGAAGAGTATTCTTTATTAGAAAGGCAGCTTGGCATTAAAGGAAAGTAGACAGTGAAAGAAGTCAGATATATAGTCAACAAACATATTTTTTAAGTATACCTACCATATGCCAGGAACTATGCTAGAAGTTGCGACAAAAAAATTAAACAAGAAAACAGATCAAACACTATTTAATGCCTGTTCAAAGACTGATACAATCTTCTCTAAGTGTGCTATGAGCAAGTCTCAATCTGAATCTTAATTATCACAACTGCTGAGAGGATTAATGAGATCTTATCCATAAAGTGCAAAGTGTAATATCTTTAACATAATAGGCACCCAATAAATTATAGCTACTACTATAAAATGATCTTTCCCTCACTGATGAAAAAATGTACCAAAAATAACAGCATACTATAGGAATTTACAGTAATCTTCTTAAGAGAATAATCTGATTTTTAAAATCCCTATCTATTGTGACAAAACTAAAACAAGCAAAGGGACAACGATTCATTATGAAGAAACTACTGAGAGATACCATTTCAAGGTTTTTTCCCCAGATTCCAGTTTGGTTTCAGCACAGGCATAGAAGCCATTTAACAGACCTAAAAGTAGTTCTACAGACTCATTTCAGTGCACAGCTATATATTTAATTCCCCACCTCCCCACCCCCAGATAAAATTCAAAGACTATATACCTGCCTTCCCCGTCAAAACACAAGCTCCTTGGCTTATGCTGTTCCAGAACAAGACTTGCTAAGTTTTCTAAAATTAGACAGGTTAGAAGAAAAAGTACAGTATCACAGGCCAATTATACCTCATATTTTTGTGCTTTTGTTTTGTCAGGTTATATTCTTTGGTTATCCCCATGAGAGCCACACATGTTTTTAAATAAAGAAGTGAAATGAACTGAAAGAACACAGATTCTTCAAAAACACTAAACAAGAGAAAAATGCCAGAATATTTCTCACTTAAATTCCAATTGGGAATAGGAGGCTGAAATACCATTAACCAACAGGAACCTTAATTTTACATGCCATGCACTCCAACCTCCAACCAAAAAGTCTCCTTCCTACTAGCACACACTACTTTCCACAGATTTCCCTCTACTTTAGTTGTTGCCTAAATTTGAGGCTCCAGTGGTATCTTCCGGGCGGAAAATTATTTTCCTTGCTTCTTTTGTTCTTCTCTAACAGACTGCTAGTTCTTTAGTCCAGACCATGTGGTCAACAGGGCTAAAGGCCTTCTGCCAGTCGTACATGCTTAGCAAGCAAAAAATAAACAAGACACATTCTTCTAAGCTGAAATATTCTAAAAACAAACTACAGCATTTAAGTTTCTCAATATTCTCAGGTAAATACTCCACTAGAGTACATGGATAGGCTGGGGTCTAAAATAAAAGCAAACTAATTCAAAATTTAAACACGGTGCAATGTTTTCATTTAATATATTAAGGCCAAAAGAACATGAAATTGGAAAGAGATAGCCTAATCATGATTTTATCACTATGCAGTTGTGCTTGTGCCACTGTTTACTCATTTATGAAATAAGGCTAAAGATACTTTTCCCTTTTCTGCCTCCAATACAGATTGAATTTCATATCTGATTTTCCTATAGAAAAGCATAATTTCTAGAAGTAGTATGTTCCCTTTTAAAAAATTATTAAAATAGCTAAGTCCATCCCAACAGGTTTTTTGTTTTGTAATTCGTGGGGGTGTTTTTCCTTCTGAGAATCTAGCAGCAAATAATTGTATCTTGATTTCACAACTCATCCAGAATTCAATGACTTACAGCAGAAGCACAATATTTTCCATCATAATATACAGACTACCTAGCAGCAGGTAATCAACTAAGAGTGGTCATATGCTCTCAGATATGAGTTGATAGCAGAAATTAAAACATTAAGATATCATTTTTCATTTTCAGCTTTAAACTCCCTTGTCAGATTTTATTTCTAAGACATCACTGCAAAATTAAAAGATCTCTTATATTTTAATTTTTAATTTCTACATAGGACTAAAGTCAAGGAAGTCTCTTAAGTTAATTTTTTTCTAATAACAACCATAATATAAAATAATCTTCTAGAATCTTAATAATCTTACATTTTTTTCTCTTTCTCTAGGTGTTGCAGTCTCATCACCTGTATTTACCATTTTACTAAAAATTCTCTTTTCGATACCACATCATATTTTAAAGATGTAGAAGTATCATTTCTGGTACCTTTAATGGGGCGTAATCAGAGAAACTTCTCCCTCTCCTACCCCAGCTTTACTGAGATATAATTAACCAATGTGGAACATTTAACTTACACAATAGATGGTTCTTTAATATTATGGTAAATACCCTCAAAGAATGGTGGGCAGGTAATTAAAAATTATAAAAAACAAACTTAAAAGTCTTCATGCTAAAGATATGCCTCTCTGCATTACTTTTAGATCTTAGCAGATCAAGTGGCCTGAAAAACAGGAACCACATGAAGTTCTATCTTCTAAAGTGAAATGCCAATCAGACAAACAATCTACATCTTAAAGCAAAACAAAATAATGTGCAGAAAGGTATGACTCTTTTTCTGTATACACACAATCAGAAGGTTTGGTCATTAAATAGTTTCAGTAGATCTAAGGACTATTTCTGGCTCCAGTGATGATAATATCCTACAATCTTGAGTCGATGACTTCATCTTCCTAGGCAGCAGTAAGTGGAAGATAATAACACTGTCACTTTTATCCCTGCCTGACATGCCAGAATAGTTTCTTCAATGGTATTTCTGAAACCAACAAACCAACCAAACAAACAAACAAAAATAAACCAAAAAACTATAGTTTGATTTTACTGCCTCTTCCAATTGTATCCCATTTTAATCCCCCGTCTTCACTGCCAGGCTTCTTAAAGGAAGTTATCCACACTTAAATATTTCCATTTCTCCATCCCACATTCCACTTTCTTATTACTCTGCTATCTAGCACCACCCTACTCTATTGAAATTATATTTCTCGATAAGATTTTATTGTTTTGTCAACATAATGGGAAAAGCTATAAAATAAAGGGGTCAGCAGAGAATTTAAGTTCAAGCCCTCAATCTGACGTTTACAAGTTGTATGTATTTAAGCATCTCATTTCACATAACTGAGCAACACCTTCCTCATTTGTAAAAATGAATGGGTTAAATGATGATCTCCAGGGTCTCTTCCTCTACTAAATTTACACCTGTATGACTAAACTCAGTCTTCATCTTTAATTTGTCTTTGGCATTTGACTAATCACCACCTCTATTACTTACTCAAAACTTCCACTCATGATTTCAAGTACTATCTCAAACTAATTACCTAACCGCAAATTCTCTATTTCCAAATATAAAATTTCTCTACTTTGCTATTCTATCTTCAACAAAGACATAATATATCCAAACTTGAACTTATACCCAAACCAACAGACCACCCTTTGGCTTGCTCCCTAAAGTCATTTCTTAACAATTTTATTCCTATTACTCAGAATCTTGGTTTAAAATACAAATCTTTCATCTTATTTTTATTAAATTCTGTTGATCCCTCCTTAACAAATATTCTTCCTTTTTTAATTTCATCATTCATGGGTAGATTACTTTAAAAGCCTACTACTTGCTCTTTTAATCCTAATATGTTTACTCTCCAAACCATCCAATAGTTTCTTACACTGTTCAATACGGTAGCCACTAACTACAGGTGGCTATTTAAGTTAAAATTAAATAAAATTTAAAAGTCAGTTCCTCAGTCACACTAGCTGCAGTCCAAGTGCTCAACAATCACATGTGGCTAGTGATGATTATGTTGGACAGCACAGACATAAATGTATTTCCATTCTCGCATAAAATTCTACTAGAAGGAGCTGTAATCCTAAACAAAACTCCTTAGCACACTGTTTACATCCTTGGTGTTCTTCTATTTAAGAACATAAGCTGGACTGCACACACTTCACCAAACCAGTCCAAAATCTTTATCCTGCCATCTAAACCCTCCAGACTTAGCTTCACTAAACAACTTCGTATATTTTCTTTGTCAACACAAAATGTGTTGGCCAAGCTGTTTTCACTGATCATATAGGGCACTATGCTCTCATCATCACATTCATTAAATAAATAAACTATGTATGAGACACTTCCAGGTTTCAGGGAAACTGCAGAGAAGAATATAGACAATTTTGAACTGATTTTTGTTTTCTCTCCTCTCATTAGCTCTCTGCCCATTCTATCTTTCAAGTTCTCAGAGCACTAGTATATAGCCTACATTTGGACACAATTAAATAGAGCTTAGTTTTGCTTTCTTTTGTGCTAACTAAAATTTAAGCTACTTATGGAATTTGGCATTTACTATCAAAACAGGAGATAGCTCTGTGTTCATATCCATTGAATTTAACTAAAATCAAAGAGTTACAAGAAATACTGAGGGAGTTCCCTGGTGGTGTAGTGGCTTAAGGCTTTGTTTGGCGCTAGCGCTGTCAATGCTGTGGCCTAGGTTCAATTCCCAGCCAGGAAACTACCCACATACCAAAAAATAAATAAAATAAACAAAATGGTTGATTTAAAAAAAAAAAAAAAAAGAAATACTGAGATGTCATTTTATATCTCTACAGACTGGGACAATAACATGTCCTATTTATTTTTTAGAATCAAACTGAATGAGATGTGATTTTGATTTTTCTTGATGGCAAGAAGAAATCTCCAGGGATTTATTATTTATAAGAAAAGCTAAAAATAATGACTAGGCAAAAGATTAGGGGTTTTGTTGTTGTTATATACAAGGGAAATGATGAAATCACTTCAAAATAGTTAAATACTAAATTTCCTGTTTGATAATAAATACAATGTTCCTTGGGATATTGTATTCTTAATTTGGGATGGCTCTTTTCTTTCCTTTCAGTTTTTCAAATAAATTGTTTATTCATGTATTCAATAATAGGAAATAAGCATCCACTGTATTCTAGCTTCTGGGGATAATAAACATAACAGACAAAAACTCTGTAAGGGTTTACATCTTGGAAGGGGGGGAAAGAGCAAACAGACAAAATAAATTAGTAAATTATATATTTTAGTATACTAGAGTTACAGTATTTAGAAGGTAATAAATTCTGGGGGAAAAAAAACCAAAGGGGTACTGTAATTTTATATTTTAGAGTGCTCAGGGAAGGTCTCACTGAAAAGATCTCAGATGACATTTAAGCAAAGACCTGAAAGCAATGAGATAATGAAAGAGCATTTGGACGAAGAGCATCTGGACAGAGGGCAAAAGTTCTGAAGAAAGAATATGCCTGGTATGTTACAGGAACAGCAAGAGAGCCAATATGACTGGAGTAGAATGAGCAAGGGGGAGAATAGAATATGAGGTGAGAAGAGTTAATGGAGACACAAATTACGTAGGGCCCGAAAGACCATATACAAGTGAGTGAAAAAGAAAGACACTGGAGAATTTTGATCATACGAGAAATGACATCTTCTGGCTTCAGTTTCAATAGTATCACTGTCTCTTGTGGTAAGAATAAAGTCTAGGGGGCAAGACTGGATGCTGGGAGACTAGGTAGGGGGTTAATACAGTCTTACAGGTGAAAGAGGATGGTAGTGGAGACCAGAAATTGGCAAATTTTAAATATATTTAAAGGTAGACCAAGAGGATCTGCCAATAGACTGAGAATGAGAAAGAAGAATCCAAGGTGACTCAAAGATTTGGGGCCTGAAGGATGAAGATACCATTAATTGAGAAGGGGAAAACCAAGAGAACTGGGAGGGGAAAGGGTATCAGAAACTTATTAGTCCTGGACATGAACTTAAGTTTGAAATGTCTACTGGATATCCTAATGGAGATGGCAAATAGACAACTGAATGTATATGCCTAAAGTTCAAAGGAAAGATTAGGACTGGGTATATATATATTTGAGAACTGTCAATACATAGATGGTATTTAACACTGTAAGACTGGATGAAATCACCAAGATAGTAGTAAATTGGACTAAGCCTAATATTGCTATAGCAATATTAACAGAAAGGTCAGGAAAGAAGACTAAGATTCAGTGACTGGGGAGGTGGAGGGAAAACCATGAATGCAGTATCCTGAAACACAAGTAAAGAAACTGTTTCACTGAAGATAGAGCAACTGACATACTAAATACTGCTGAAATCGAGAACTAAGAACTCATCACTGGAGTTAGCAATATAGAGAACATTGGAGACTTTGGTAAAGCATATATATGCAGAGGAATAACACAGGTGAGATTAGCAAGAATAATATCAAAGTGATGGTTTATATTTTCAAGACTTCAAAAGCTGTAGAATCAGTCAGGGACTCAAAGACTTAACAGTATCTCTCACTGCTTACTCCCTTCTTGACTCTTATGGGGAACTATTTTTATTGGAGTAGAAGGAACTGGAAAAAAGGGAGAGGGCATCTCTTGGGCATGAGCCATTGTCTTTTCTCAGGTGGTTGCTGAATTTCATTTGTTTTATCATATGAGTTGTGGTATATTACTTCCTCTTTTTGCTGTTTCATTTGAGGACACACACAGGAAATATTTGGAAGCTAGTGGTAGGAAGAGCTTCCATTTAACAGCTAAAGCACTATTCCTGATAACTTTAATGGCAGAAGACAAAAACGTTTAAACACTCAACTAATTTAGAAACAGAATGGGGAATTCCATTTAGACTGTCCCTTAAGATAAGCCACTTTATAGCAGCCTTTTGCCCTTTTCCTTAACTTGAAAAATAGGCAAGATGGCTCTTGAAGCCATTATGGACAGTAGACTCTCTGTTAACTGGAACTCAAGCAACCGGCAAAGGTTTTTTACCAGTTGCTTGAGATTTTGCCAGCCACCTGAGTTCCGGTTAACAGAGTCTACTTACATTTATCGAGCATCTACCAATTCCTATGGGTGCTGGTTAACTGAGAGTCTACTGTATATTAAAAACTTTACTAAGTCAAAAACAAATGTGTTTTTGTTGTTAATATAACAGCTGGGTTAGGTCTGTCAAACCTAGTGATAGCTCAAGTATCGTGTCCCTGTTCTTTTTAGATGAATGAAGAATGAGTCCTTTTTCTCAGTTTAGCAAGATTCTGAAAGATGTGAGATCCCTAATAGTCTCTATACTACCTCAGTATTTAAACATATTTTCTCAGTGACTAATAGAAAGAGGAAATTTCATTAGGACGTTTCTAAGTAGTGATGTTTATGTAGTAGTCTAAATGACAAAAATCAATAGAGGAACAACTTCCTAAATCTCAAAGACTAGGAAAAATAGAACACAGAAAACTTTCCAAAAGTCACTACAGCTCTACCATTTATTTTGTGATGATTTTTTTTTCACATGATATAGCATCTATTAAAGGTGAAAGGTTATCACTCCTTGACACAGAGCTTTATTTATTGGGGTGGTGGCTCTACTTTCCAACATGCATCCAAACAGAAAAAAAGAACTGAAAGCTACTTTAGTGTCCTTGACAATTTAAAAGTACTTGATAGTTGTAAAATGTGGTCTGAAATATTAACTTACATTTAAGAGTTTTAAATACCCTTTCAAACATATTCACATCCATTATTTATTTGTTTCTATGAGATAATAATAGTAATATCATTATGTCATTTTAAGATTCAGGAACAGAGAAACATTTGTCTAAAATCACAGACTAAAAAACTCGGGGTTTCTTCCTCTGGGCTCTTTTTTATCACATCAAAAAGATGAATTTAGAAATAATTCAAGAACCAGAATGAGGATGCCAATTTATTGTCATTTCTGGTTTTTATATTAGCAGAGATAATATTAGCAGAGATTCAACAAACATTTATTTGGTGTCTAAGTGGTAAGTTTTATTGGATATCAGATTACACTGCAGCAGAAGGGAGGCTGGATTAGAATAGAAGTAGCATGAGGTGGGGATGGTGGGAACAGTATGGGAACAAATGGAAAAAAACAGACAATGAGACTAGCCACTCTTTTATTATTCTTTATACTCAAATTCATTCATGAAACAAATATTTATTTAGCATTTATCAGGTACCAGGCACTATTCTATGTTCCTGGATATAGAAGTTAATAAAATAGAGAAATGTCCTTATCATAAGGTTTACATAGGGTGGGGGTGTGGGGGACCAAAAAAGAAAAGAAAAAGAAAATATGTAATAGTATATTAAATGGTAATAAATATCCTTTGCTTTTTTTTTCTTTTTTTAATGTGGGTAGTTCCCTGGCTGGGAATAGAACCCAGGCCGCAGCATTGACAGCGCCGAAGCCTTAGCCACTACAACACCAGGGAACTCCCTTAGATGGTAATAAATATACTGGAGGGGGAAAAGAAACAGAAAAAGGAAATAAGAAATGCTAGGAGAAAGTGTGTGGTAGGGAGTGGCTTCACTATTTTAAAGAAAACAGTCAGTCAAAGCCTTGCTGAAAAAAGGTGACCTCTGAGTTGAGACCTCAAAAATATATGAGAGCAGTCCATGCAGATACTTGGAGAAAAGGCCTTATGCACAGAAAGAAGAACAAGTGCAAAAGACTTGAGGCAAAACTGTAGTGCATTTGAGAAACAGCAAGGAAGGGGTACAGCTCAAGTGGTATGAGCCAAAGAAAACCCTAAGAAATAAAGTAGATATTTACCTTTATACACAGCCTACTATTTCCATTTATTATGTTCCAACTTCTCTCCAAATTAGAATATACACAGAATTCATATTATATACTCTAAAAATTCTGAAGTCCCAATAGCTGGGTGTTATCTGAACACCGTGATCAATAACATCATTTCATAACCCTCAAAACTCAATCATTCACCTCTGGTACTGAGTAGAATGAATGGGTCAGATTTCCAACTTGAGTCTATAAAGAGAATTTGTAATTGAGATAAAGCCTTGTCGCTGGTTTCCTAAGTCTCTGCATAGAGTGCACCAAAAAGAGAATGGGCAGTTATACTCAGGTGTTATTTGAATCATTTCAATGTCTATCTTCAAATGATCAGAAGACAGGGAAGGAATGTTAGACAAGTATGTTAAGACTTGCAGCCAAAATTCCACATACTAGGCAGTAATATTAAAACAACCTACATCTATTACCTAGAAGAGAGTTTCCTGGATTTAACCCTCTGTTCACTCCACAGAAGTTAAGGCATTTAGTTTAGTAACCCAATTACCTTGTTAAATTTCCCCATAGAAAATATAAACTAACTCTTACATTAAATTTTTGAAAGGTTGTTCATGTTAGAAATACTTAAAAATAACAGATATTAAATGTGACATGCCTCTCTTCTTAACAAAATCATAGCTGGTGATCCTGCTCCCTCTTCCTGGAATACTCTCCTGTCCTCCATCTATCTCAATGATATGCAATAGAAGGGGTTCCTCCAGGAGTGTGCATAAGACTGAAAAGGATTTTTCAAGTCACCTCTCAAACTACTACTACTACCACTGAGCTTAAGCCACATTCCTGAAGTATGTTGGGGGCATCAGGCAAAGGGAAAAGTTGAGAACCATTGATCCAAACCCATTGGTCCCACTAAAATCCCACTTCCTCTACAGGGCTTTTCAAGCTCATCCTCAGATTCAAAGGAAGAGCTAATTCTGCCTTTGAAATATATTTAATTTCATAAAAACGAAAAGCTTATTTTAGTTTTTTACATGTCTTATCTCCCTAGGTATGATGAACTTTTCCTTAAGTGTTAAGAGAAATAAATGTTTTTTGTCTAAGAAAAAGGACTTGAGTTGCAATACACTATCACATAAAGGAAAATTTGTATATAAATATCCATTGAGAGGAATGTCTGTTTTCATAATGCAATTTCAAGTTTTCTCCTGAAAAGGAGAGGAAAGAAGAAAGGTTTATCTTCTCGGGGCCTGGACTCTAACATGTAAGTGTATCACTAACTCACTAAGTTCACTTGCTCTTCTCAAATTTGAATTATCCAGAGCTGGTTAGGAACCAGACTCTAAGCCTGTCTATTAGAACTTACTTATTTACTTATGCTAAGAACATTGTATAACATTAGATCCCTCCTAGTATAACACAGGATGTCTTCTCTGTTTGCAATCTGAAGACATTTTTCTTAGGACTATAACCTGGGCTGCACACAAAAGATCATCACGTAACTTTACATTTCTTCGAAGGGATCCCAGATAACACTTTTCAGATGCAGATAAAAATTCAGAGAGATTAAATTACTTGTTAAAGTCACAATGCCAGTCATCATGGTTTGTTTCACTACAGTGACAAACGTTGAGATAAATTTTATTAAATGAAAAGGAAAGCAATGAAATAAATGTATATGTGCTACCACTGGATTTTAGATACCGCTGGCTTTAGGACGGATTATTCTCAAACATTTAATTTCCAGTAAGGATAGGCAAAATGATTTGTTTCTTACAAAATATTTCATGGAACAGGGAGATTTAATGGATATTTCCTATGCTACCAAAAGCAAGTTCCATCTGCATTGTTTTCTTCCTATTCAACATGTTTTGCAGGATTCTGTCATAGGCCCATGGTATAGAGAAGGTTAAGTCCTAACTAAACCTAGGGTGTCAAAAAAAGCAAATTCTTTTCATTTTCTTTTCTTTTTTAATTTATTTTCTCATGTAGGTCAAAATGAGTAAGAACAAATCAGAATATTTTATATTATTAAGTATTACATGCGGCTTCTATGTATAGATGTAACAAGTGAAATGTGTTTCTGCCTTTGTACACCATTCCCAAAATGTGCTTTCAAAATAGTATTGTTAACTTGCTCCAAAGAGGTCCATTTAACGAATTTTTAAAGGGTTAGTAATCCTGCACTACCAACAATGTGCTACACACAAAGGTTATCTTCAATCTGTAAATAACATGGATGGTTGGGATAAAGTATCAAGCCCAGAAGAATATCATCTTTCAATTATCAACCTTTAAGTAAACTATTGGCAGTGGTTTTTACTTAAAAATAACAAGCCTGAAATTTACTTCTACACTGTAAACTTTTAACATACATATTTAACTAGGGCTATTATTTTTCAAAGTGTGCGTACATGGTCAACAGTTTTACAAAGCAAGTCTCCCTCCCATCCCCAAACCAAGTCTCCCATAACCTCTTCTCAGAGGCATCGCTGTTACCTTTCCAAAGATAGTCTATGTATATAAAAAGGGGGGTGGGGAATTGTGTGTATTTCAAAGTATAGTTTTAAAAAACAATCACTTTTTTTTTTCAAAAATACTTACAAAAACAAAATAACGAAAATACCATCACCCTAAATTCTTAAATTAATATAGTGGTTTATAGTTTTCAAGGCACTTTCAAGTATATAAGCTCACTGACCTTCAAAACTAAGAGCCCTTGGTAAACAAATTTCAACTTCAAAGAATCATCTGAGTCATTTAATAAAGTCATCCCTCTCAAGAAAATTAAACTCAAATAAAAACAAATGATAGCTGTGTACTTAAAAAACAAAAAAGCAACTGCCAAAGAGATTTAACTAGCTTCTCTCAGTAGCATATTCCACTCTCTCAGATCTACAGTCAATAACTTATTGTTATATTTTTAATTTAAACTGGCATCCACATTATGAAAATATTTTAGTTATAATTCACATACTTCAAAATTAGAGTCTCTATTTTAACCTATTATTGGCAATAAATTTGAAGAGCAAAGCCATTCTTTATTCCTTACCTATACCCACCACATCTACAATATATGGAAATTGACCTAAGGGTCTCATTCCGTGTGACAGAAGAGCATCCTCGGTCTTCCTCTTTTGGTTATGCAATACATCAGAATACTCCTATAATGCTGATGACACCACTACCTGATTTAAGCCTCGTAAGAGTGGGTTAATGATAAAACAAACAAACAAACAAACAAACAAAAAAACAACACAAAAAAAACACAAAGTTTTTATTAAGAATTTAAATTAAGGGAGTTCCCTGGTGGTGTAATGGCTTAAGGCTTCAGCACTGGCGCTGTCAACGCTGCAGCCTGGGTTCAATTCCCAGCCAGGGAACTGCCCACATACCCCCCCCCCAAAAAAAAAAAAAGAATTTAAATTATAATGAATACTTCTCTAAATCCTAAATTTCTTAAGCTGATACCTAATGGCTAGCAAATAACAGGCCACTATCAAATGTAAAAAGGGCAAGAATAATATTTTTAGATAAAAATATTTTCAAAAGTCTACAAGTCTGGATTAAATGATTTCAATAAATCAACAGCAGGACTGGGGGGGAAATCACAACTCCTATTTCTCCAACCAAGGACATAGAGGAATGATTTTTATCTTCTATATTTTTTCACCGTATGAAAAATTATAATACAGGAAAACTGAGTAGGAAGAAAATGTGGATGATCGCTAAAGAATCAAGTCATCATTGATTTGCCGTTATTTTATCTTTGCTTATTCTGTGTGGCTATACCCGTCCTTAAGAAAGTAAGCCTCCCACATAAATGTGAACCCCAGACTGAGATAACTATGTAGATTTATATCTGGAAAATTAAAGTCCGAGCTATTATTTCAGAATCAACTATATATAATTTATCTTTCACTTTAGAAAGGTTAAAATATATGTTCACATTTTCCACATATGCATAAACAAACAATGGAAGGATAAATAAGGAACTGGTTACCTATGGAGGAAGGGATATGAACTAGTTAAAAAGACATGGTTGGAAGACTTCAGTTATGCAATTTTTAATTTTTGAACTATGGAAATGATTACCATTCAAAAGTAAAATTAAAGGGTGTAATATTTTAATGAAATAATCCATCTTAAAACCATTTTTCAAAGGCTTCCCAGTTTTTAATCATGCCTTCTAGAAAACTAAAGTTTCTGGAAAAGAAGGAAAAAACTGGTTTTCTATTACCCATTTAAAAAATGTGTTTGGTGGGGGGTAGGGACAGAGCTAGAGTGAGTATAAATAAGACTTTCTGAATGTCTCATTGTATTTCATCCCTTAAAAATTATTACAGAAACTGAAGAGTAAATTTTTCTCAATAGAAATTTTTAAAAAGGCAGTACAGTTTAAACTTTCATATAAATGAGTGCAGTTAACCTTCAACTAAATTTAATATGGCTTTATCAAATCAATCATCTTATTCCAATCAATGTTTTTCTGACCAAAGAAAACAACTTTAATTGTGGGAAGTACAGTTTTATTGATAAATTTAAACCGTAATAGATACTAATTTCAGCTCTCTGGGAAAGGGCTCCTTTAAGGAAGTTATCCAAGTTATTTACTATACTGTGTTTCTATTAGTACGGATAAACATGGAGCAATATCAGAGACCATGACAATAGAATGATTAATACATTAGAAGTTTATAGAGGCCATTGGTGTGGGGAAACAAAATGGTCTTGGAATTAGACCTAAATTTGAATCTGACTCTACCTCCTGCGAATCTTGAACAAAGATTCTGAATCTGTTTCTTCAATGACAAAATGAAGCTGATAACCACCAAATTTGAAGGATCATTAAGAGAAATTAAATCAAATGTCTACATTGTCAGGTTTCAGACTATTTTGGCTGGCCTGTGCAGACAACTTAAGTTAGGGCAGGGAAAAAAATTTCCTTACGCTTTCCTTAGTAAATATTTTTGAAGTCACATGTGAGAAAACAATAAAGGAAGTAAATAATTTAAAATGGCAAGGAAAAGAGAGAACTTTTCTGGAAGTCATGTAACTAGTATCTAAATCAAAGAGCTGATAAACATTTCTCTCTAAACATAAATTTTTACTTAATTTATTTTGTAATTTACTTCCTCCTTTTTTCCTTAATTCAGATGTGAATATCCATTAGCCTAGCCCTAGAAGAATCATTTGAATATTCTAGGGAAAATATCCAGTGTAAGTAAACATGATTATCAAAATCAGAATAAAAAGCATCTAAATTAAATACTGGGTCTAAAATAACTGGAAACATTTGAAAGTATTTTCTGTCAGAAAATTTTCAACAGAATTTAAAGATGCTCACATGAGTACTTCTTTTTGTCAAAATACGTGATTGTTTTTTTGAAATACAAGATCTTCTTAAGATTACTCTATACTCGTAGAAGATCATTTATTTACAAAAATACTTGTTACTAAAGTTGGAATCACATGAAACTACCATTATTCAACTGCTATTAACCTACAAAAAAACCATTTTACTTTGAGTGTTCAATGTGTTACGGAATACCATACACTAGGGTACGACAGGTCCTCTGTTCTCAGGTTAACATGGATTTAACTAGAAAGAACAGAACAGAGGCACAGGGCATTCACTACAATTAAAAAACAAAACAACCAATGAACATTAACTATTTAGTTTCTCCTGCATATTTAGTGTCATATCGACTAACACAATTAAGAATTTTATTTTTTTTCAATTCACTACTGAACAGATACTATGTTAAGAGCATTTGATATAAAACAAATTTCCTTAGAGTTGGTCCTGACCATCCAGTACAATTATCAGAAAGCATGTTAAATGGAGAGGGGCATTAGAAAAAGAAATTAAAAGGGGATACCTCCTCAAGTGTTTTTATATAATGTACCTTTTATTGCTTCATATTATAGAGAAGATGTGCTACTAACTGCCCCAAAAGTATCTTTTCTATAAATTACAGTCATACATGTTGTATATAGTAAAAAGTATAGTTTAAGTTATAAAAATAACTAGGAGATAAATATTGGTAGCAAAATACCTAGAATGCAGTTGTTACCTATTTAGAAAATTGTCACCTGGTTCTGAACTATTTCAGACACTCTTGTGCAGCAATGTCACTGCCCTAACAATCTACACATCTGCTTTTTAAATGTACTTACATATATGCAAACACATGAATCAGAGGTTGTTGAAGGAGAAACAAAAATCATTTTTTATTGTTTAGGAGAAATTCAGTGGCTTCCTATCACCCTCCCTCCCTCCCCACCTAGAAAGGGGAGAAAGAAAGAAAGAGCAATTTATTTTAACACACCTAAGAAGTACCTGTTAGTCTTGGAGACCCAAAGATAAAAGATGAAATCTGACATGGAGATAGAGGTAAGAGCTTTGTTCATTTCTGAGTGAACACTTTCTACATTGAGGTCACCTATGAGGAACTAAAGGTTTTCCCTTAAGATAATAACACACTTCAGGATTTTAACAATTCTACCAACCAAGAAAGTGAAGAATGCCTACTGATTTGCTATTTGTTTAAGCTTCTATCTGAGGGGCATGAACTGTAACACAACGTCAACTGCTACATTTTTAAAACTTTCAAAGAAAAAAATGGTTTCAAAGAAAAAAATGATCTTTGAAATAAAGCTCAATTCTCAGCACACCTCTTTCCAAACTAGCTTCTGCACTTGCTAGAAAGAGTTCAAAGACCGACTGGGTTAAGGGAAGGCTGGCTAACGACCAGGGCTGATTCATAACATCAGCAGCCCCTCTTTAAAAGGGGCTTTACTCTTTTTCTTTTTTTTTTTTTTTTAAATTTTATGTATGATTTTTTAGATTAAAAGAACTTTCCCACCAAAGCTATACACAGGACATCTGTTTATCAAACAGAACTCTGTAAAAACTGATTTGTGAGCCTCTGGTTATTGCTTTCCACACACTCCTTCTTTAAGAATTGGAGTTTCTTAACAAAACCACTCATTTTAACATTTTCACATTGGTCTTGCTTATTGAACTATTTTATGGTAGTTTTCTCCAGTTTAAGACTAAATTTTGTATGAAAGCACTGATTCCACAGACCAATGAGGTTTTCTCATCCTGGTCAACAAGCTGTTAGATTAATTGCTAATTAAATACGCACTTTTTACCCACTCTTCTCTCTTTCATGCACAGCCTCTGGAAATTGTATCTGAGAAGCAAACTACAACTTTCTCCACATTCACAGATGACAGCTCTAGTTTTAGGGGAACAAAATCTGGGGTTGCCGGTGCAGTCAGCCTTAAACCTTTGTGTCTGTCAGAGAAAAGAACAAAAGGCAGCGCTTCCTCCCCCAGCCCCTCCTTAGCGCTGGGAAGGCAAGCTTGACAGAACAGTTCTAGAAAAAAAGGAAGCCATGCCAAAGCTAGTGAGAGTTTCCCCTACACACACACACAAAGCTACTCAAAGCTACCCACCTTGGATAGCTGCCTCCTGAGGCTAAAGCGCTGGACCATGGTCACCCTGAGTAATCTTCAGACAAAGCAATCCACGAATGGACAGGTTTGTTTTGTTTTAAAAAACAGCTTCTTGAAAAAGTCAGTGACAAAACATTTTGAAGACTGTCACAGTCCAAAGAATTTCCCTAGGAGTCTCAGCAAACTTGGAACCCCTTCATTGTTCTATAGGAGACACCGCAAAGTCTACGACGGAGAGGGCGGGTGGACCGAGGCAGGGAGGGGCAGAATCCTGGAGCGGCTTCGCCCTGTGCCAAGCTCCGCTAGCACTTCCTGTGAGTCAGCCGTGAGGGGTCCAGACAGAAGGACCACCCCTTCCCTTTCCACCAAACCATCAGCCCAGGATGCCGCTGTGGTGCCACCTTGAAACTCCGGAGACGACAGACCTGATGTTCTGGTCTGTGTGGGAGGAAGAGTGGTGCACGAGGTCAGAAAGCTTCTGCCTCCCGTAGAAAACTAGCAACTGCAATTATTTCTCCCACTCTAAAGTCCTCCCAGTGGAGGGAGGTCCCCTGTAAATTGCAACACCCCTTCTCTACCTCCACCTCAGGTAATCCACAGGGTGGGATGGTGGGAATAAAAGGACGTGGCAAAAAGCCCCTGACTGTACCAGCTCTGCTCAAAGAAGGAAACTCCTCCCAACTGGGCTCTGCAGCTGTCCGGCTTTGTCTACGGCTACGCTAATTGGCCAAGCCTTTCCTCTTATTCACAGGGAGGGGTCCCGCCCTGGGAAGGAATGTCAGGTGCACAGAGGCGTAGCGTACTCCGAGGGTGACTTCAACTTCGTTAGGAAGTTCTACAAATTAAAGCTGTCTACTGAGGTGACTGCCCTCTCTCATTAGAACAATGTAATTTTTTAAAAAATCTACACACAAAAGGAACAACTTAATGCAGGTAAAGAGGTATGAAAAATGGCAATCATGAAGGCAGTTCCGAAGATAAAAAATATTTTATCATTTGCCAGTTTCTTCCTACTTGTTTCTGCTTCCAGACAACTAATGTAACGATAAAGCTTCATTTAATGAAAATTTTCACCCTACATGCTCCTCTCTGAATTGTCCACTACTTCTGAATGAATTTAATAACTGACCAAGACAGAATTTGTATTTATTAATTTTTTCCTGCTCCAGTGACTCTCAATTCCCTGAAAGCATGATTATGTCTTCTTTTTTTTTTTTTTTTTTGGTTGGTTCCCTGGGTGGGGATTAAGCCTAGGCCCTGGAGGTGAGAGCACCGAAGCCTAGCCACTACACCACTGGGGAATCCCCTCTTATGTCTTATCTTACACTGCATACAGCTTTTGGTGGAATAAACCTACTATGTGCAGTCACTGTGTTAGCCATTTCACATCTATTATCCCAGTGATTTCTCAGCGAAATCTGTATTAATATCCCAACTGCTCAGATAAGTATAGAAGGACTCTTCTTTCATATTATGAGTAAACCATACAATGTTAGTAATTTTTCTTTAGGCAAGAAAAATGAAAAAGGAATTTAAAAAGAAAAATTAAATCTTTATGCAATGGTTATTCTCAACTAGACTAATATCACACACTACTGATTTCCAATTATTACCAAGTATGATAATACAGTTTTTAACAATTCATCTAAAACGACACATACATATTTCACACCACCTTAGGAAGAGTAGAAAAAATTACCAAATTCAAACAAGTAACAGGATGCCAAGGTAAAAAAATTATTCTAATGAAAATATACATATAAATTTTTATTCCAAAACATTAAATGGAAAAGGATTGAACACATGTAACTAAACTTTTTGTGAAATTCTAAAGCTAAAAAACCTTTCAGATCAACAGCTGTAACTGAAAGTGAAGACTCCTTCATATCTAAGTTGAGACTTTTCAATGTAACCTAATATTTAAACTAACTGATTGAAATTTAATTCCAGGTGAAAGTAGGTTGACTGAGAACCCGAGTTCTGTGCTTTCTTTGTTTTTTTAAATGGTCAAAGTATCAGTACCTACATTTTTCTCCTACATAGAATGAAACCAAGTACTCAGAAAACTTCCTAGGAATACAGTAAGAATTAATGAGATGCCAATGTGGAAATAATGAAATTCCTTACAGAAAAACATGCTGTCTTTAAATATAAACATGAGTTGTATCTGATATAAGCAGCTAGAATCCAGTATCGCTGCTGTAGCTGTAAGATTAGATTATTTCTAAACCCCCATCCCAGCAAAAAAGGAAGGAGGAAGATAAAAGGAATTAGAAAAAAATGTCAAAAGCCTACAGACCCAAGTACACATTAAATCAATCACGAACTGAAGAAAATTAGTGATAATCACTGGGAAACAGAAAAAAAAGTCTGTCTTTGATATGTTGGCCCCAGGTACTTGTAAGTAAAAGAATCCATTTCTAAAGCCACAAATGGTCTTTATGAAATGGTCTTTTAAGTTTTAGTTTCCTTCATTACGTAGAAAAAAGAAAATATCAATTTATTCTCCTTGTTTTATCTATCACATATAACCCCACACAAGAGATAACATTAATACTTTATCTTATTGTATGTTTTCCTGAACATGTACAAATATAAAAGTATATGTTCGTTTGTTTTATAAATCTAGGACTATCCTGTTTTCTGGTTTGCTTTATCACTAAAAAATATTTTACAAATACCTTGGATGAATACTTATGAAATTTAAACAATCATGCCAATTTAGCTGGTTTCTATATGCAAAACTCCCTTTGTACAAGCTTCATTCTTAAAATTCTCTATAAACACATTTTTAAAATAAATAGATATTAAAGTTTTATATTATTGAATATCATGTACTACAAAAACCACACTTTTACAAAGAAGGAAAATAAAGCTCAAAGAGGTTTTCAAACTTGACCCAAATCACAGAGTTGGTATTAAGTCAAGACTAGAATCTCAAATATCTAAATTTCACTACATTGCTTTTTCTATTTCATCATGTTCTTCCCATTTTTAATAATCTAAAATGCTCTAGAAAAACTACTTAAGATACTCAGGTGGTAAATGTTTTTGTCAACTAATTATTCCATTTAAAAAATATGAACATTTATACTTTAAGTTATGAGTGAATTTCTCTACAGCCTAGCACACCTTAAGTAGTAAGATGTTTACAGTTCCTCCCTTATCTCTTTGGTATCCAGTCTTTTTTTAATATAAAAATATTTAATTTATTGTTAGATTTATTGGGGTTACATTGGTTAGTGAGAATTACATAGGTCCAGGTGAACAATTCTATCCAGAATCATAACAGAATTATAATGTATTAAATAAATCTTATTGTTCAAACACCACTGTGGGTTTTAACTAGCTTCCTGTGATAATCCAGTAGAAGTAACTGCTCAGTGCCCGCTACCAGTCAATAAAACTATGAGGCTTTAACCTTTAATAGACTTTCATTATGCAATACCACATCATTTCAAAAAGCCCCCTTTCATTCATGCTAAACAAGCATTTACACACTAGATACATGGTATAGAGTGATACATTCCCTTTGTGTAAGGATATCACAATCTACTAAGGAAATAGAAAAGTTAAAACAACTGTCATAAATGTAGCAAATACTATAATAGCAGCATTTGATAATATTAAGTGCTACATAATAGCAGGGACAGTTGTGACACAAAGGAAGGAATGATGAACTTTTCTGTGGGTCAAGAAAAATCTTAAAGTTGGGAGTCTTACAGGTTGAATACAAAAGAGGAAAGGCATTCCATGCAGTGGAAAAAAAAAAAACAAAACCACAAATTAAAGACATGGAGGTGTGAATCAAGTGGTTAAGTAAAACTGTTTTTCCAAGCTAACAAGGCAACATGTTATAAGAATTTAAAACAGGGTCTCAAAGAGACATCTGTGCATCCATGTTCATAGCAGCACTAGTCACAATAACCAAGAGGTGGAAGCAAACCAAATATCCGTCGATAGATGAATGGATAACCAACATGTAATATATATAGATACAAGGGAATATTATTTAGTCTTAAAAAGGGAAGGAAATCCTTGCTACAAAATGGATGAATCTTGAAGACATTATGCTAAGTGAAATACACCAATCAGAAAAAGACAAATACTGTATGATTCCATTTATATGAGGTAGCTAGGGTAGTCAAATTCATGGAAACAAAGTAGAATAGTGGTTACCAGTAGCTAGGGAAGGGAGAAGATGAAAAGATTTTTTAATAGGTATAGAATTTCAGATTTGCAAGATGAAAGTCTGGAGATCTGTTTCACAACACTGAATATACTTAACACTAATAAATTTGTACACTTAAATATGGTCAAACAGTAAATTTTATATGTATATTTTATCACAATTTTTAAAAAAGTGAAACTAAATGTATTTCTATTTCTAAGTATACTCCTTAATTTGGCACTTTTATTTCCTTAAATCACTCTTTCCTTTTCTTGCATTTAGGCATGGAGATCAACCAACAGATGCCTTTTTCCATAAAAATGAAATATTCTCTAAATATCAGAACATTCTCTCCAGATAGAAATGCAGAGTTTGACAATGACCTATCATGTCAGAATTTTAAAGACCTAGTACCAAAAAAGATTAGCTTATTGCCAAGAATCCTTATAAATGAACAAATAGCTGCTTCTTTCTGATTTGTTCTTCATAATACTTCATTACTCATAATCATACAATGTTAAAAAATAATTCTTTAAAATATAATCAACTTGCTTAGTCCTTATTTATATTCTATTTCTCATACTTGGCATTTTTAAAAGGACAATAATTACAAAAAATAACTATAACACTAAATGAAATAATTGTAAGTCTGAGATTTTGGTCTCTCAAGTAGTACCCCATGAGATCATTTACAATGCCCAGAGTATGTTGAACATGAATATTACTACAGTCATAGAGACAAATGAACTCTTCCCTCAGAGACTACAGAAATATCTCTAACAGTAAAAAAATGACATCAAATGATAACACTGGTTAAAAGAAAAGACCCAAAACACACACATATTAATGGTTAGCAAACCAAGAAACAAGAGAAGGTTGTTTAGGATTGTCATGTCTTCGGAGAACTGTTTTAGCATTATGAAATGTTATTCCTTATTTTTACTAATGCTTCTTGCCTTATCATATCTGATATGAACACAGTTGATCATCTTTCTTTTGGTTAGTATTTTCATGGTATTATCTTTTCCTATCTTTTTACTTCCATCTTGCCTGCTTGAAGATATGTTTCTTTTGTCACATGTTTTCTTTATTCCTTTATTCTTTTCTTGTTTCTTTTCTATTTTTAATACTCCATTTTATGTCTTGCATTAGTTTGTTATACATTTTTCTGTTACTCTTTTGGTGGTTACTATGCAAATGATCATATATGTTGTTAACTTATAGTCTGCCTCAACCACATTCCAACCAAACCAAGACCTTACCAACAATTTATCTCCATTAACCTGCCCACATCTTCTTTACTATTGTTATAGATTTCATTTCTATAATGTCTTAAACCTCAGGGAGAGTTGTATTATCACTTTAAAGTTCAGCTACTAACTAACCTAAGGAAATACACATGAAAATTGTATGCAGAGTAAATAAAAATAATACTATTCCAGCTAATCTGGTATTTGTTGAAATCCTACACACACACACACACACACACACACACACACATACACACACACACACACCCTGGCAACCAGGTACTCAGAGAGCGTCTTAGTGTCCAAATTCACAGGCATGGAGTATCTAACTGGCACTGCATGGAATTTAGTTTCCAGCTTCAGTAGTGTGTAGCTTCTAGAACATCAATAAGAACCCTGAAGCAGCTCTAGCACCTAGTGGTTATACTAAATAGGGACCTCAATTCTCCCTCTTCCTTAGCAAGACACTGCCATTTTATCTCATCCTTTCCTCCTACTGGAATGTTTCCAAGAATGCTATAGAACGAATTCGTATAGAGCACAAGGGTCTGTTAACTATACTGTTAAGGTCCTTTAACTCTGTTATGTCAAATCACATGAAATTACCAATTTTTTGTAGTCTTAAAACTGTTCAAACATCGGCAATTTCATATGGTCCAATGTTATGTTTAAGTATAAAACCTAATAAAAATCAGAGTTCAAGGGAGTTCCCTGATGGTGTAGCGGCTTAAGGCTTTGGCACTGGTGCTGTCGGCGCTGCTGCCTGGGTTCGATTCCCAGCCAGGGAGCTACCCACATACCAAAAAGCAAACAAACAAAAAAATCCCAGTGAAAAATCAGAGTTCAGTTAAACTTAATTCAGATTTCCTTCACTCAAATCAAGATTTGAAAGACTAAGCTTTAATATCTAAAATCAAATTTTAAAAAGTTTTCACATTAGGTGGTGAACTTATTATGCATCAAGTTGACAATGCACTGTGGAATTGTATGCCTGAAACCTATGTAATCCCTGCTAACAGATGTCACCCCAATAAGTCTAACAATAAAAATGAATTAAAAAAAAAAAAAAATTTTAAAAAGTTTATTCTGTCCATGACTATCTAGGCCAGCGGTTCTCAACCTGTGGGTTGCGACCCCTTTGGAGGTCGAACGACCCTTTCATAGGGGTTGCCTAAGAGCATCGGAAAACACATATTTCCAAGGGTCTTAGGAACCGAGACACCGCTCCTCTATCCGTCTCTAGGCAGGTTCGCCCACATACAGATACGCCCACATACAGTACCCGTCGTGATGACATCATCGTGCCAACCCCATCACATATACCCTGTACAAATACAGGTGTATGTGATGGGGTTGGCGCCATAATGTACTTATGCGGACCAGTCACACACATGTAGAGAGCAGCTACTGTGTAGAAAGCAGCTACTCTGTTAAAAGCAGCTACACCATGCTTTAAGACAAAATTTCATTTATTTGTAATTAGAAATAAATATTTCACAATATATAATTACATAGTTTTTGTGATTAATCACTATGCTTTAATTATGTTCAATTTGTAACAATGAAAATAAATCCTGCATATCAGATATTTACATTACAATTCACAACAGTAGCAAAATTACAGTTATCAAGTAGCAATGAAAATAATTTTATGGTTGGGGGTCACCACAACATGAGGAACTGTATTAAAGGGTCACGGCATTAGGGAAGTTGAAAACCACTGATCTAGGCCAATGAAGAGAATTAAAATTGTTTAGCTATTCAGTAAAGAGAATTTGAAACAGAAGATAACTATAAAAGTGATTCTGGGAGTTCCCTGATGGTGTAGTGGCTTAAGGCTTCGGTGCTGGTGCTGTCAGTGCTGCGGCCTGGGTTCGATTCCCAGTCAGTGAGCTACCCACATACCAAAAAAAGCAAAAAAACAAACAAACAAAAAAAACAAAAAAAAAACAAAAAAAAAAGTGATTCTGTTGCAGAAATGATATTCTTTTAGTAGCTACAGGAATAAACAAATGAATTTCAGTCTTTGTGTTTTCTACTTCACAACAGTGGCTCCCTAATTTCAGCAGGCTTTGTGTGCGCTCAAAACAAAGAATAACCTGGATTACAATCAGTAGAAACAAAATTTTCTGCTTCAAGGACAAAGAAGGCTTTAAAGGGCAAGTCTATATCAAAGTCTCCCCAATTTCTATTCTATAAAAAATCCTCCTGAGAGGGGAATTAATGGATTAAACATGAAGGATTAAAGATTTTTATCTTGGCTATTAAAATTGAATGATAAAAGGTACATACGCACCTACAAAGGCAGAACTAGAGGGGAGATAACAGCAGACACATGTCAACAAAATTTTGGAAGGTAAAAAAAAAAACGGATGGTCCAGTAAAAATTACTTATCTTTCAGATTTTCTCTAGTCAGATAAGTACTTCACTGGGTTGGGGCTATAGTGTGGGGAAAGCAACAAAAAGCAAGTCAATTTATGCCAAAACTGAAGAAAGGTCAGGACTTGGAAGTTATCTAAAAACAAGGGCATAAGGTTGGGCCTGAAAACAGAAGGACTGGCTAAAAGTATTTATAATGAGCAGTCAGATCAACAGGTCATTCTCCGAACACAGTGAGGCGATCCAGTCCAGAGGTTTACTTTCTGGTGAGACTGGACAGGGACCAGAAAGACTCTAGACACAGTTGAATGCTGGGGTGAGGTTCCATTCTGAGGATCAAGGCTTAAATTGATAAATGAGAATTTCAGTCCTCTTCCTCCAATCTTCTAGAACAAATGTGGCCAGGCTTATTATCACCACCATCATTTACCCACCCTCAAGGCAAGAGTTTGAATAATTCCTCTGGAAAAACTGACTGAAGACCTACAGATACTGACAAGGGAGAGGGCTGCAATAAACAGGGTCTCTGCCTGATTACTCAACAGTAAATACCGTCAAGCTACAAGCCCTCACAAAGAGCTTCTGACAGCATTTTAAAGCCTATCACATACATAAAAAGAAAGCCATGACTAACCAGACACTTGAGAAAAGCCTCTACCAAAAAAGACAGATTAGGAGAAAAGATACCCAGGAGAAAAAAAACTCCAGAGGGACAGACACAATATAGGAAACAGAAGAAAATCTCCTCAGAGACAAAAGAAAACAAAATCTATAAAAGAACAGGATGTCATTTAAAAAAGTATTCACAGAAGAGGGAAAAGCAGTTAGAAATTAAAAACATGATAGAAATAAAATATTTAATGATTAGAGAATACATTTTAAGAAAATTTTCTATGAAGTGATGGAAAGAGAACTAACACTGGGTGGTGAACACATAATGTAGCACATAGACAATTAACTGTTGAACTGCACACCTGAAACTTTTGTAATTCTTATTAATCAATGTCAGCCCAATAAATCTAACAATAAAAAAAAGAAAAAAGAAAATCCCCCCAAAATAAATTCTCCAGATATTAGAATAAAGACAGAGATAGGGAAAAAAAAATAGGAAGGAAAAAACCTAAACTAAAGGTTATGTCAGAAGATCCAATCATTGACTAACAATAAGAAAACAAATGTAACTGGCGGAACTGTATGTGAACTATAACTGACAAAGAAAACTTAGAAGAAGTACATGGAAATGAAAATTAAATAAAGACAAATGAACTACAGCTACATAGAATAAAATAGATCTTACAAACATTTCTGCATTTTTTTAAAGCAAGTTACAGAAGACTACATAAGCTATACCATTTTTATAAAGCTCCTAAACAAGTAAAACTAAACAGTTTAGTGTTACATACATATGTAATTAACTTTTTTTTAAAGTAAAGTGAATGAAATACAAACTGTCCTATAGTGGGAGAATCATGTATAGTTCCTGGATGCTAACGTTCCCACTCTTAAGTTGTGTGGTAGGTTCAGAGGTTGTTTGTTTATTATTGTGTCACAGCTTACATAAGTAAAATTTATTTTTATATGAATAACATATTACATAATAAAAAATTTTAAACAAAATTAGCTTTATCTCTAGTCAGGGAAGTGCTTGACAGGTTAGTGGGAGGTGTGGAGAAAACAAATTTCTGGGTTTTGATGAAATAAAAATTAATATAATAGTTTCCTAAAACTAATGTTTCCAGATCCAGTCTCTGAGTTTTCCAGGTTGAAAGGATCCAGTGTAACAAATGCCAACAAGACACACACCAAGGCACATACATGTAAAACCTCAGGACAACACAGATAACGAAAAGACTCACTAAAATTCTAGATGAAGTTTGTCCAATCTACGGCCCTCAGGCTGCATGTGGCCCAGGGCCTTTGAATGCAGCCCAACAAATTCTTAAACTGCCTTAAAACATTATGAGATTTTTTATTTTTAGTTCATCAGCTATCATTAGTGTTAGTGTATTTTATGTGTGTTAGAAGAATTGTCTAAGACAATTCTTCTTTCAGTGTGGCCCAGAGAAGCCAAAAGACTGGACTGGACACCCCTGCAATCTAGATAGAAAAGCAGGTGTTACCCATAAGATCAAGAATTCTTGGTTGGTTGGTTCCCTGGTGGTGTAGTAGTTAGGCTTCGGCGCTCTCACTGCTGCAGTCTGGGTTCAATCCCCACTCAGGGAACCAACCAAAAAAAAAAAAAAAAAAAAGAATCATCAGTATGGTATCAGATTTTTCCAACAGCGATACTCGTAGCTAGAAGACAAAAGACACAACGCTTCACAAAATTCTATGAGAAAATTATTTCCAATCTAAAATTCCATACCTAACCAATGAAGTATTAAAAGTATTAGAGTTAAAATAATTTTTTAACGGGGATAATTTCTGAAAAATTATCTCCCATGCATCCTTTTTCATAAGTCTCCTGAGGAATGTGCTTCATGAAAAGAAAGAAATACATCAATAAAGAAGATGACGTGAAATCAAGGAAATGGGATCTGTTATTTATTAAACAGATGAAGAAATTCCAGGACAAATGTGTGCAATAATAGTATCACAGAGCCATCAACTCAACCAGAGGAAAACTGAGGGCTCCAGGAAATACATCACCAAGAAAAAGATGAAACAGAGAAGAGCACATGATGTTTTTGAAAGTATTGAGAAAAGACTTACAGTTCTTTCAGAATTTGGAGATGACTCAATTATAGTTACAAAGAAAAATAAAAATTGAAGCAATTAACTTCAGAGACAAAAAAATTGTATAAAAAGGGAAATGTAATGATAATACTGTAAGGTGCAAGTTGCAAAAAATTTACATTAGCATAATATAAACATATATTGAAATTTAACTGAAATTTTAGTAGGATGTGGGCAGGAAAGATAAGACATCTAAATCATCATCTTCATTGTCAGAAATCAACAGATATTTAAAACATTAAAAATAACATAAGCATGTTATTTAGAAAATATTTAGATAAATTCCAGAATAAAAAGTTAAAATTTTAAATATGGTTGCCTGAGGGAAGTAGGAAATAGGACAGAGTTCAGGTTATTCGAAGCCTGTAATAGCTTTTTTAAAAAAACAAAAAAAAAAAAACGTTTTATACTATGTGATTAATATAAAAATTAAAATAAAATTTCCTTGGGTTAGATATGCTGAAGAAAATACTTGTTTGTGAGAGTTGAGAACCTAAAAAATGGTACATCTATGAAACAAATCTATGAAAACTTCACAAAATATTTAAAATAGTAGATTCACAAGCAAATAGAATGTTTTACACTTCTAGTTGTGTTGAAAAGAAAAGAGATGACTTTTAAATTCTTGGTTTCAACAATTCTCTGAAGGATTAAGGACACAAACATATCTGAAATATTAATTTCTTAACTTCTTTGTTCATATAGCTTATTGTTGACCTAAAGTCACAATTCAGACTTCCTTTGTCAGAATGCTTTTCAGAGCTTCCAGCTGTGATTTCAAAAATGGTACTAGGACAAAACAGAATTGTGAAGCCACAGACAGTGAATGATAAAAGATACAAATAGGAAGAAAAAAAATCACAAGGGTACAAATCTTTAAGAAGATAAAGACAGTATCTATTTAAAAATACACTTAAAACAATCAAATTACACAAAGAAGAATGACTTTTGATATTTTTCACACTAAACATGTGATATTATGATTTATAATACGTATATATTTTGGTCTTCTGTCCTGATTCCTATAAAACAGTTGCTAAGACTCTCAGAATTTCCTAAGGGGTGAATGGGAGCATCTTTCGTTATAATATAATATTTGGTCTTTTGTCCTCAGTTCCTGAAATAGCTTTGGAGCATAAAGGTGAAATGGGTGTCTTATTATTCCTAACAAGCGCCTTTCAACCACACCTGAATTTATAATAATGAGGTGACTTTTGGAAAGCCCCTAAGTAACCTAAGAATGGGGGCTGGTTGCCAGAGGAACCAATGAGGTGATTAGAGAGTTGGGAAAAGAGAGGGACTAGAGATTGGGTTCAAATCACCATAGGCTAATGACTCAATCAATCATGCCTATGTAATGAAGCTTCCATTAAAGCCCTGAACTATGTATGGGGTTCAGAGAACTTCCAAGTTGGTGAACAGATGAAGGTCCTGGGAGAGAGCATGGAAGTTTGCATCTCTTCCCACCTACCTTACTCTGTGCATCTGGCTTTTCCTGTGTTATATCCTTTTGTAATAAACTTGTAATCTAGTAAGTAAAATACTTTCTGGAGTTCTATCAGCCAAACCCGAGGAATAGGTCATAAGAATCTCTGATCTATAGCCAGTTAGTTGGTCAGAGGCCTAGGTGACAACCTGATTGCTATAATTGGCTATAATTGAAGGACGAAGAGGGGTAGTCTTATGGGACTGAGCCCTTAACCTGTGGGATCTGACACTACCATCCTCAGCATCAGAACTGCATTAAATTTTAGGACATCCAACTAGTACTCCAGAGAAATACTTGGTGGGGAGACAAAAAACCCATACATTTGGTGACCGAAAGTCAAGTGTTCTATTTGAATAGCAGAGAAACACAGAAATGGTTTCTCCTTATACAAACATCAATGCCTTTTGCAAAGATACTATTTTTGCCAGTTTCAATGGCAGCTAGATAAATCCCACTGCAAGAGTGAAAAATAACTACTCAGTAAACTTAGTCTAGAAGCAACAAAGCATGACTCATCCAATGAGAAAATTTATTTATTCAATTGATTTTATCTAGTAAAACACTAGAGCTACAAATCCTCATCAAGATGCAAATAACGTGTAAAAGTTAAGCTAATCTTGATTTCTGTACCAATCCACAAATGATGATGACACAGAATTATGTGCAAAATCAAGGGGTCCACATCTGAACCAGTATGTAGATCCAAGGCAAGTAATTTATACAGTGACCTAAATTATCCTGAGCTACAATCAAATCATAAAACTTTTGTCCCCATTCCCACAAAGCTAAACATCTGACAATAAAAACATTGCCTGAATTTCATCTTTTTTTATCTTTTTGCAAATGGGAGATTTATTTTCTGATGAAGGATAGAACATTTTTGGATATCTTTCTCTTCTACCACTTGAATAAAAGCACTAAAAAGATACTCACTTGAGTGAATGTATCTTGTCTGCTCTTCTATCATTTCAACTTCTACTCTGATTGTCCATGAAGCCAAACATCCCCCACCCAAAATGTGAGAGAAAATATCATCTATGCCACCACTTCCACTACTACCTTTCTGAAGACTTTGTTCTTCACATCTGTCAAATAACTTGCACTTCTCAGGATTTGATAGTACTTCATATACAAAACTTTTTCTTAGAATTTGTCAACGGCATTTGAATTCTTATGAGGACAGTATTCCTTGGCTAACTTTCTGTGTGCCTTCTTCAACTTGTTCTCACTGGTGTTGGGCACCATGCCCAGGATATCATACAGCTTCCTATCGACCACGTTTGCCATGGTGGCCAGCCCAGCAGTGCTCAGTCAGGAAGGCGGCGGAGGGGACAGAATGGAAATGGGCTCACAGAGGCTTAGGCTTCAGAGCAGGCTGAGGAGGCCCTGAATTCCATCTTTAGGCAGAGAAACTTAAGCAAATTCAGCTTATACCTTAAGACCCTCTGGACAAACATTCCAAACATTCTTAGAAGTATTTATCTGCTTAAACTTAATTTGATTCTTCGGTATAACTCATCACAAATTATGTAAGACAATATATGACACCCAAGGAATATGAAAAATGGAAGAAGCATATCAAAGAAATGTTTCAAGTCTTAATCACACTTGCAATAACAATTGGGTAGATTGTTTTCTTCAGCATTTTTTGTATCCTTGTAGCATACAACAGTTTCAAGGAATAGGAAACCTGGATACTGTTATTCTTTAGCATAGAAAAATGTGTAATTGTGCCCTGAACAATATAAAATCATTAAAAAAAAAAAAGTTTAATGTCGTTGGAAAGCCTCTGGTAAGCTTAAGCCAGAAAACAATGTTTAAGATATTCTAGTCTTACCTATGATAGGTGTTTATTTCAATGTATGTTTGCATAGCTATTTAACATGAAATTTTATTAATAAACCACAAGCATGCTCTCTAATAAGACTGTATATATTCTAATAAGCTTTCATTTCACTCAAATTCTAGAAAATATTTTCCACAGATCACCTACATGGGAGAGGTTATGCTGATTTTCAGTTCCTCTGATGCACACTACTCCATTGTTAAGCTTCTTATAATGAAATGCTCTGAAGTAAACAGATCAGAATTCAGAATCTCTTTTGCTTTTACAGCCATTCATTTTGTGATTCTTTTATTTTTAAAAGAAAAGTGCTGCTGAGATAGAAATCTTCTCAATAAATGCAGGATTAGCCTTAAAAAACAAATCACAAGTTTTAGTAATTCTAGTATTTAAGACTCTTAGATTCATTGGTGCAGAAGGGCTTTGGCCTCTGTGTCAACAATGAGAGAGAACAGGGTATTACATAAACGAGGAAAGAAAACCACCACAACAGAAACTTAAGCACTACTCTACAGCACTGCAGTCACATTTAATACTCAAATCAAGATAAGAATGTGAAGAAGTCCTAAGTTTACTACTGACTTATCTATCTTTGCTAGCTAGATTTCACAAACAACCACTCCCTAACGTAAAGAAAAAAGAAAATGGAAAGTGGTGGGGAAACTAAGTTTTCTGTTTTTAAGGTAATAAAAATTTGAGCTTAAAAGGTTGAAGCCATTCAATTGTTACCGCAGAATAGATTATTCTCACTATAATAGTAATTTTATATGTTAGAGGGAATTTAACAAATTGAAAATATATTTACTGAGTCATCTGTGATATTATACATTCAAAATAATTGTTCATCAATTCTAAACTTGCTTTCAGGTTCTCTTTTTTTTTTTTTTTTTTTGTATAAGGAAGCAGAGTAAGAAATAAAGTCCATTGTTGGAACTCCTTACTACTTATAGGAGGGCTGTCGGAAAAATATACAGCCATAAATGCCTCTATTTTTCATATTACATGGATGGATACTTTCCAGCCAGCCCTCCTATATTTACTCTCCCATATAAACAGGCTACACGCTTGAAAAGAGGCCTTAAAGCTTTTTCTTACGTGGAGATGGCTTGAGAATCAGAAACTATTAAATTTCTAAAGAAGACAGCAGGAGAATTTCTGAGCAGAAGATTCAAATAAGTAAGTTGAACAATTTCCCAGTGTATTCATAAGTCAGATTTTGACCCACAGCCTAACTTTTCTGCAGTGTTTTAAGTGTTCAACCTGTGAATTCCTATCAAAAGTCACAGAATCTTAGAAGGAGTATCAGAGGTTGTTTAGTCCAACTCTCCATTGGAATCATGGATATTTTCTACCACATGCATTGATGTGTAGTTCTCTTTTGCCAGATCACCCCAAAGCAGACCACCTCAAAGCTGGACAGTTCTATTGTAAAATCTGTTTTTATACTGTTCTAGTGTCACATTCCTAAGGCAAGTATAAATGATTTTCATACTATCCAAAAAATCTTTAGAGGGAAATTATTCTTTTAATCTTGGTCTAAATACAGAATACATACCTCCCAATGTGTATGCAAGACAATCCACTGGGTTGTGGAAAAGAAAACATTACAACTTCCATTTATATTTTGTATTTCATACTTTTAATTTCTATTTTTGTGTAACATGATATACATACTATATAAGAACAATTATATCTGTATAATTTATAACTAAACATTAAAATGTTAGAACATGCTAAAAGGTATGGGTGAGTAAAATAATTTGGAGGCCACTACATTAGCTGGTTAATGCCCATTATTTTTTAAAGAAATGTTAGGTCATAGGGGGCCTACCTATATAATCATGGATCTTTAACAGATATTAAATACTCATAATCAGTGTACCATCAACCAGGTATAATTATTTAACATCAGAACTTAATGACGTCCAAATAATCTTTCAAAATATCAAAACAATAAGTGAAGTGATTTTCTTGCCAATAAAGTGCAGAGCTAGTGGCAGAGAAATGGATCGTCCAGCTCTCCATCAAACTTACACCATGCATGCAGCAACTGTGCGTGTGCATACACACATGCATGCACACACCTCTCCCACAGGGAGATGAAGACCTATGAGGACATATGTCATTATTCCTCCAAGCTAACTCTAAAACTTAAAATCAAATATGACTGAATTTATCTACATTTAAAGGCCTAAGCTGGATGCCTCAAAATAGTAACACTGGAAATGATCCAAAGAAGATAGCAAGTGCATTTCAATTAATATTTAAAATGATAATGTTATCCTGGAAATTAGCTTTTCAAGTATATTACTGTTTAGAGCATACTATCAAAATATTTTATTATAGTCAGATATAGGATACAGCAGACTCTCCATGCCCACTGCTTGAGATTTTGCTGGTTGCTTGAGTTCTGGTTAACAGAGAGTCTACTTACATTTATCTGGCATCTACCAGTTCCCATGGATGCCAGTTAACCGAGAGTCTACTATACTTTGTTTTTAAAGAAAATGTTCACGTTATCATAAGTAATAGTATAAAAACAAGGCAAGAGAATGAAGAGGAGTCTCTGGAAAGCTGCTATATCTAGGAGTTTTAAAAAGGAAAGCACATTTAAATTAAATTAGGTCTTCAAGGCACACTGTCAACTTTCTGTTACTTAAAACCAAAACAACCTTATTGACCTAACTAAAATTCCTGAAGTTATTTGCTAACCATAAGATCCTTGCAAATTTCAGACTTTAGACCAACATTAAATAAGACTCTAGAAATATATCAGGGTTAACCAAGAAAATTTTATTTTAAAATAAAGTGCAGGCAATAAGAATCATTAGTACAATGCAAAAGAACTAGCAATTTCATCAAAGAATACCCTCAGCAGTACCAGAAGATATTAGCAGAAGGTCTCTAAAAATCATGGTACAAAAGCTTCCTATTAGTAACATTTCTCAAGTAAGCCTGCAAATGAATTAATTCTCTGGTGCTAATATTTGCTAAAAAGAAGGTTTAAGTTTAAATAAAACTGTCAACATATGATGTATTGAGACTCAAGCACAGTAATCAAATCTGGCAATTTCTCTCAAACTAAAACAATATACCCCCAAACCAGGAAAGCAATAATCATTCGAATGTCAGATAATCCTTTCCAGATTACAACTCTGCATTGTAAATACATCAAATTTGTCCAACAGCTTCAACAAAAGTGCCAGCACTTCAGAATATGCTACTTCAAAAAAAGTGATGTAAAGTCTAAGAAGATCATGAAATCACAAATAAGATGGACAAGCAACATTTGCTATCTTACTAGCCTAAGAAGAGAGAAATTGCTAACAAGAATTTCTTCCTCTTAGGCCATTACAGAACCAGACAATCTCACATTACCACATCTGATTTCCTGAGAGATACTACACATACAGGGTCCAGCAGAAGTAAAGACAAAATCTGGGTGGTTTAAAATGTATTTCACAAATTATACTACAACATATTTGTGGACTTTAGCATATATACGAGTGCTCTAGTTGGGCTGTGCAGGCTACTTTTATATTCAAAAAAGAAGTAAAGGTGCATTGTTTGTGCCAGACCCTGTTATAATTCCAGAAGCTTCTTCTACTTCAGTTAGCTGAATTTCTAATATTTTGAGCTGGGAATTTTTTTTTTTTTTTTAAAGACAAAATTTCTTTGGACTTCAGAGATCACCAAACAAACATTAAAGAAGACAATGGGAAAGAGAACTCACACTGGGTGGTGAACTTATTATACAACAAGTTAAGGATGCACTGCAGAATTGTACACCTGGAGCATAGGTAATTCTTGCTAACCAATGTCACCTCAATAAGTCTAATGATAAGAAAGAAAGAAAAAAAAGAAAAAGAAAGAAAAAAAAAGAAGACAATTCTTTGGGAGAAAAAAAAGAAAGGCAAAATAAAGCAAAGCACTGATTAAAAAACAAAAGTACTTAAAGATCTAAGTATAATAAATGACTGGACTCTTAAACATGTCACAAAACTTTCTTCTTAATTATTCTGAAGAACATGGCTATACATTATAGTACCAAAAATATAAAGTAAGGACAATTAAGTGCTGAAGCACATGGTGTTGGAGGTAGGGAATAGTAAGTGACATTCTGCTTCCTCTTTAACACCGTATCAAAAGAAGGTAGAATTTGAAAGCATCTCACTCATAAAAGCAAGTATTTTAGAAACAAGAGATAAGTTCTCTAGAAAAGTCTTCTAACACTCAAAATTACTAACCATCCATGTTTTTAAAGCACTATCTAGAAAAACTTCAAATTAAATTCTATGACTTTCACCAAATGAAAATTAAAGATATGAAAAATCAGTCCAATTGCAAAAAGGAAAAACAGTTTTAAAACGAAGTTGTGCATATGGAAAGAAGCATATAGTACTGTAGTATAAGGAAAAGTGACAGTTTGGCTCTGAGTCACTGCTGTAACCATATCTGGGCATTGGCATTCTGTTCTGGAGACTGCAATTTAAGAGGAATACAGAAGAACTGCAACAATCAAGAGTTGATGGACCAGTACAACTAAGTATTCAAAATTATAATATTAAAAAAACCCAGTATTCCTCAGCAGCATATGTACTAAATTTGGAGCAATACAGAGAAGATTAGCGTGGTCCCTGAATAAGAATGTTATTCAAATTTGAAGTGTTCCATATTTCCTTCATGAATTGTTGAAACCACAAATTTAAATCTGTGACTATCAAGAATCTACTTGATTTGGAGTTTTCTGTTGGAGCCCAGGCTCCAAATTCATTTAGCATCTAAAGAAACCCCTGAATTTCATAGCTAGAAGATATTGAAGCCATTCTTTATGTCAACTTTCTACTCGAGGCCTTATTGACGGCTACAAGATTATTTTTGGCAAGACTCACAGCAGCAAAGAACAGTGGTCAAAAGCATGACTTTTGAAGCTAGAAAGACATGGTTCTGATATCCAGAAAACTTACTTCAACCTCAATCTTCCGTTTCCTCAACTTACATAGTAATATATGAGATAGTAATACTTCACAGTACAGTGTCTGTAGTGAAGACTCGCTGCTGCATTCTAACACTTAGAATGCTTGGATCAATAAATATTTGTTGAATTAGAAAATAAGAAAGAATACCTCAAGGACTAAGGATTATTAGCTTAGAGACAGAACTATTCAGAGATACACACTGTGAGAGCAATCATGCCTGCAAAGGCATTACATATTCCAACTGGCTTTAAGGAGAAATACAGAGAACCAGATTTCAGTTTAATATGTTGGATTTGTCTAACATATCCACAAGTAGAATGGGCTTCCTTGGGAGATCTGAGAGGCCAGATAACCACTTGACGAGAATGTTACAGAGCTGAATAAGGTAATTGTATAAGCCCCTCCCAACCTAAGATGTTGAGTTAATGAAAGGCTCAAAAAGAAAAGTAGAACTTCCTTAGTATAATACTCCAGCACTCTTATTTTACCCTTCCAGATGGCTATAGCAACTTGGCAGGGGAAAACCAACCAAAAACACAGAATTAAAAATAATCATTGCTACTAACTGCCAGAGTACTTGCTACTCAGATTACCTAGAAGCAAAGATAAATCAGGCAATTACATCTCATTTTCTACCTTAAAGCACTGTTTGGAAGTTAGGAAGACTGGTGACTTCTGAACTTCTGGCAATTCCATTGTGGCCTTTTGACAACAGATACGTAAAGCAATGAGAAATATTTATGTCTTTTATCTAAATTTCTACTTTATTCATTTTTACTATAAGACTTGGTTATCGGGCTTCAAATCCTGCTTAAATTGTTAAGACAAATTGTTTAATTTTTTTCTTGGATGTTTTAGGAAAATTAATCTACTTAGATGTATCTTTCAACTAGTTGGCAGGTTACCAACTTTTTTGCAGTCTAGAAGTTTCTAAGATCTTTTACATTCTCTACCTTTATATTACACTTTTCACACTAAGTATGTAATAAAATTTTACAATATTAAGGCATCTGAGCTGCAGCAGAATGAGCAAATAAAGTACACTCAGCCATGTACTAGCTCTCTGGTCTTAGGCAAATATAAAAATTTCCCTAAGCCCTAATTACCTCATTTGTAAAAATGGAGATCAGACTTATCTCAAAAAGCTGATAAGTAACTTAAATTACATAATATATATATATATACATATATGAAAAGGTCTGGCATATATTACATTATATACACAACAAGCTGATTTGATCCCTTATAATGATACTAAAACAAATTCACTTCCACAAAACATTGTTGCAAAGATACTACTACCAACATGGAAAAGATACTCAATTATCAAATGAGTCATTAAAATTCTGTATTCTCAGGGCAGGTTTCTTGGAATTTTATGGCATTAAGAAAGATGATAGAGCGATGGTTCTCAGCTTCTTTCCCCTTTCTTAACTAAAAGTCTGCAACATATGTTGTGGTTAATGTGAGCCTTCAATTTGAGCTCTCTTTTCCATCCCACCCTCAACCTCACAGTGCAAAAATAACTCCATGGATATTGTTTATTTAACTGGCTATCCCCCTGAATAGAAGAGGGTGTTCCTTAGATACTATAAATAATTAATTACTTTTTTCTTATTTGATTTCAATATCTGGGAATCTAGAATGTCACTGCTCATATTTTAATGAATAGTATTAAATAACCCTAGGGAATCATTACACTATTTTATTTCTACTGCTACTCATCTGAAAAAGATGACAAGTTATTTAAAAGTAATAACGTAAGAACCCCTTCTTCAAGGAAAAAAAAAGAAAACCAACAGGGGTAGTGATAAAAACCAGCCTTTGTCACTGCTCTTCGATTTCTACCCTCATTCAAACAAGGTGATCCAGTTACCAATATCTGAAAAAAAGAAAAAATCTTTCTTTTCCCCTTTTCTCGTCCCTTGCTTGACAGAACTGGTGTTCTCTGATTCTCTGACATGGTCAAAAGTGTAAAGAGGCCAAGAATGCTGAACACAGAATAGAGGTAACCCAGGGGTCTGTGATATCACACATAATTAGTTGGACCTGTAAACTGAGGAGTTTGATCAGGATTATTCCTATGAGCCTTTGTTAATCACTTAGCAACAGCAAGTGATCTATTGGCTGAAAAATCATGTGTTGCAAGGGACTCATTTTGTAACCCAAGGTTACTTAATTCTTAGCTTCCTCGTTATTACAATTTTGAAATGTGTGTCAGGGCTCCTTATCCCAGTAAGATGTTACTATGACAAAACATACTTGTCAGTTCTTAATAAGCATCTGACTTGATCTTTGGGTGAAATATGAATACTTTTATCATCTATAAACCAATAAATTCTTGTTAATTCCTTTTCCAAAGACATTTGTCATAAGAATAATTTTAAACATCAAATATCTTTTATACATGCAAAATAATTCCATTAAGGAAAAAGATATTTTCAAAATCTACATAAAATGAAATATAAATTAATGCATAATATATTTGAATATATGTACACACATGTACACACACACACACACACACACACACACACACACACATACAGTGACTCTGAAGTATGAAAGCTTGAAAGTGAAATCTATTCAGCTTCCACTGTCTGACAAGACCACAGGTCATGTTATAACATCAAAATAAGTCAATTTTTCACAAATACTTAATAACCCCAATACTGTGCTAATTTGGCCAAAGTCACTTTTCTTGAGATAAAATGCTGTATTATGATCTCTGAAGAATATCAATCTGTTCTAGTGATTACCTTATATAATACATGATCCTCGTCTGTCCTTTTGTCTGTCTGTATATCTATCTATCTGCCTATGAGTCTTTGGAAGCTAACACTCACAAGGCAAGATCTTTTAATAGTGTTCTGGATAAACAAAAGAGTAGTAGATTTTGGATGCCAAAATTCTCCTCCCTCACTCTTAATATTCAAGGCTACTGATAAAGTGCCCAACTCTCTTGTGAACAAAAGAGGAAAGCAGAACTTAGGTTACATACTATATTTCATCGGTCTCAAGTGGTGGTACGCATACTCCCGGGGGTTATATACTGAGCCATTCAGGGGTATGCAAAAAAATAATCAGTAATGACAAAAAAATAAGTAAAGTAAAAAAATACAAAAGATTAGTTATAGAACAATAAATGTTAAGTTTGAATCACCATTAATGGAGACGCTTCAGATGAATGGTGAGGGAGTGGCTATAAACCCTTCCCCTAAACTGCTCTTCTACCAACGATTATGCAGTTTCAGAACAATCCATTTTTGACATTTCTAGAACTTCCCCAAACATATAAATATGTCTGTAGACAGACTATTTGATCAATTTAGCTACTGTCTGAGTAAATGTGCATTGTCTTTAATCATAACTCTTTCCAAGTAAATAGTTTGTTTACTTCATGTTTAAATACTTGATTATCATTATCAAAATTTAACTGTGTTATGAATATTGTAAAATTGAATCAGTGGTTTGTACTTTCAGTGTAGTAATTTTTCTTTCCTAACTTATTACCTCATTTCCACTATTTTACATTAAGATAGGCACTGAACAAAAGTGTCAGTACTTAAAAACTGCTCTTTTTAACAAGGGTACAATTTATAGAAATGGGCTTAAAAGGGGTACAAAAGTGGAAAAAGGTTGGGAACCACTGCTATATTCCTTTAGAGGTCTAAATACTCTGAAGTTTATCAATTTTACAACATAAAGGAAAAGGTTAAATTTAACTTAGAGTGAACTGGACTTTGTATTATGTTGAGCCTTCATCATAAAAACAACTGTTTTAAACATAAGGAATGTTAACTCAGATTTAAAAAAAAACAAAAATAAAAAAACTTTAAGAAGCATCTCTATGACAATATACTTTGCATGACAAATTTATCAAGGTCAAGAACACCCTACCTATACCTTCAATTTCACTTTTAGGACAACCATAGTAAATGTCAGCATAAGATCATGAGTTCTTTTGGGCCATGACATAAATATATTCTATTAAAAGAAACACATTCTAAACCTCTTAGCTGGGGTCAATAAAAGTAAAAGTTAACATGCTTTGGCAACCAAGTTCTCTATATAAAGTACTTTTAATAGAGAATAACTAAAAAGCCAAAATTCATCATCATCTCTGATTTATTCCCCTTTTCCAGTCTCATATTATTCCTTTGACAGGGAATAAAATAATCTGTTTGATATTGCCACCTACCTTACCGACACTAAATATAGAGAAATTAGAGATCTCTATTGGTTTTCATCAAAAAATACAATTTTTCAACTGTTTTGTGGGAAAAATGAACATTATCTTACAGTTCTCCCAAGCAAACCTTGGGTTTTAAATTTTGTTTACTTTTATTTTTTATTCTAATGTTAAATCCTACCTACTCTTTTATTGTCTATTCCATTTCCATAGTTATCGATTCAGGTCAATATTTACAAAGAGCATCTATTACTACTATGTCATGGTCACTATTGTCAACCCAACCCATATCCCAATGATCTCCTGTACTAGTTACTTCTCAAGTTATAATCCCCTATTTATCAATGTCCTGTCAGTAGGTCACACGACTTCCACCTACTGAAACTGACCTAGGGGCACCACCTGGTGGTCAGCAACAAGAATCATCCTTTCCACCACCTCATTTCTTGCTCCTTGATAGAACAAGTACACCTGGACTTTCTGGTTTTGCTCACAGTTCAACTAATTCAATCTTAGAACCCTCTCTTTCTTTTGAAAAGAGCTGAGCACCATTTTGTTCTGATTTACCAGGGAGAGTAGAGTCCTTTATTTATAAACTCTAGGTGAGCACAAACTCTAAGACAAAAAATTATGTTACTGATTAAGAATAGACAAAATGGGGTTTTGAGAGCTACTTCAAACATGAACTCCAGACAGCAGCAGGCACTGAACTCTGTGTGCCTTTTCTGATGGTCTTGGTTGGCAAGTCCTTCCAGGAAGGACCAGTCCTCATTCCAATTTGTGGAGATATGGGCCACTGAGAAAAGCAGTCTCAAGTTCCTACTGATCCTTCTACTTCTGAGGTCCAAGCCTGGAGGCAGAGGAAGCAGCTGAGGCAGAGTGCTGCATGGTACCTCTAGTGCAGGAGAAAAGTAACAAGTGATCTTCCCCCTGTCCCCTGCCCACAGCTATCCAATTCTGTTGCATGGAAAATCCACAAGTAGCCCTGGAAACCATGATTCTATGAAGCCTACTCAGTGTGAAATCATCCTAACATTTTGAGTGCTTAGCCACCAAAGAGTGGGAATTACCAGGAAGAATAATCCTACCTTCCTTTAACCATACCTGCCTGCCTTGTTTCCTCTAATTTCCAGATTTAGCCAAAAAATTCCCTCTCTGTCCATACTGCAAGTAACCCGAAAACCTTCCTAGATTGCAGCCTAATAAAGATATACTGCTTTTTTCTAAATTCACCTATAAACAGGAAAATGATATAGTTAGCTCTGGGGTAATAGTAACCTTAATAGAGAACCAGGATCACTAACCTCAAACTTTTCTTTAAGCTTCCAAACTTTTCATCTACCTTCTCATTTCCTTCTAAATAAGCTTATTCTTTCTCAGAATTTATGACCAAAAAAAAAAAAATCTCATTCATTGTTAATGTTTTATAAAAGAAGAATATTTAAATAGCATTGACTGATATTATCTCACTATGTAGTTACCAGTGTAACTGTGAAATACCATATAATATTTCATCTAGATTCTAGAGCAATGTAATCTGGGGGCTACCCTGGAAGTTGACAAACCATTTCTAACACTGAAATTCAAAATGACTTTTCTCATAGAAATAAACAATTGAATGTTGTTTTGTAAGTTGGTGGATGCTATAAATGACAGTAACTTCTTAGCTCAGCTCCCTAGTACCTTAGCATTTTCTTCCTATTTTGTTCCAATTTGAACATAATTACTCCAAAAAAAAAAAAAATCAAATATATTTTCAACATGCAAACCCCTTTGAAAAATCTGTAATGAGGGCTCTCTACATCCAATCACATAGTCTAAATAAGTTTCATATTCATAATGTTAAGACATACTAAATTGAATTTTTAAAAATCAGCTACATATAATCAGACACTATTCCAATCTTATCTCTCACTACTTCCACTAAATGTCTTTCTAGACCTCATACTGGTTAGGCTCTAGGGTTCTGTGTGCAATATAAAGAAAAGACAAACTAATGCATGGTCTTAGCTCTCTAGGGTCTCACAATTAGTTTTCTTGTTTCTTCTGCTTTTTAAATGCAAATCTCACCTACCTTGAAAATTGAAATTTTCATGTATTCTGGTGTCTTATGATGGAGAAGATCTATAACTGACTGTGCCTCATATTCCTAAGACATTCTCCATGGAGCATACACTTTATAAAAGCCCTGTCAATAACTTGACCCCATACTTAGCTCTCCTTTTTCTGATCTTCTACTGCCTTTAATGTCAGTAACATCTGATTATATATTGTTGTTTATCAAAGATTTTAACTGCTAAGAATGGGTCATAAGTATGCTGTTAAATCAAGCTTGTGCAACCTGCGGCCGATGGACCACATGCACCCAGGACGGCTCTGAATTTGGTCCAGCACAAATTCGTAAAGTTTCTTAAAACATTATGAAAATTATGCATGGATCTTTTCTTTTTTTTTTAGCTCATCAGTTATCATTAGTGTCAGTGTATTTTATGTGTGGCCCAAGACAATTATTCTTCTTCCAATGTGGTCCAGGGAAGCCAAAAGATTGGACACCCCTGCTGTAGATGTTGATCACTTTAACCTTCCAGGTGGCCAAGCAGGGCCTAGGGTGATGGGATCAACTACCTCACTGTACACATGTCATCACTTAACACTACTGTGTTGTACAGATTATTTTAATTTTCTATGTGTGCCATGAAAAAGACTGGAAAGTACAGTAAGTTTAATTTAAGGCATTTTGAAATTAGAAGTAACATTAAATATTATTCAGGACCATGACCTCATCTTAAAATGGAAGGAGGGGAGTTCCCTGATGGTGTAGTGGCTTAAGGCTTCGGCGCTGGCGCTGTCAGCACTGCGGCCTGGGTTCGATTCCCAGCCAGGGAGCTACCCACATACCAAAAAGCAAAAAAAAAAAGGAAGGAGATGAAACCTAGAGAATTTAATTTGTTTAAGGACACACTGATATTTAATAACAGAAATAAGACAATCTTAGAATCTAAAACCACAGGCTCCTGGCTTCTGAGCTTGATTATACATTACTTCTTTAATTGCCACTTACATAAATTTTGCCACCCCAACAAGACTGTAAGTCTTTAAGAATAAGTCTGTAACATGATTTAATATGTAGCTCTAACCTAAAACGGAGGTGGGCAAGATATCTGGCCCAGATATTGTCCACCACAGTTAAACAAGGCATGCCAATTCATTTACATATTGTGGATAGCTCCTCTCATGTTTCCACGCAGAGTGGATCAAGAGAGCATATGGTCGACAATATTTACTATTACTATTTACAGCCACAACCCATCTAGCTCAGTTGGTAGAGCATGGGATTCTTAATCCCAGGGTTGTGGGTTCAAGCCCCTAACCTGAGTATTATAACCTGTAAAAGCTGATTTTTCAGACTATTTACAGAAAAGGTTTGCAGATCCCTGATCTAAAATAATGCTAGGTCACTCAATAAACATTATTTAACAAATCTGTGAACAAACACTGGACGATGGAAGTTCCCTGATGGTGTAGCGGCTTAGGGCTTCAGCGCTGGTGCTGTCAGTGCTGTGGCCTGGGTTCGATTCCCAGTCAGGGAGCTACCCACATACCAAAAAAAAGCAAAAAACAACAACAAAAAACAACAACAACAACAACAAAAAAACACTGGACGAAAACATTTCGTCCATGGTGTTTTATAAGATATTAACAGAAAAGCACGTAAACTGAGATATCACCATGAAAGCTTTAAGTCCACTTAACCAGGTTTATACTTTCATCTATATAATTTTTCATGTTCCACATCATGGACTCAAAGAACAAAGCTGGGAAGAGCACTGAAGATAGGTAGTTAAGTGACTTGCCAAAAATCACTCAGCTAGTAAATGGCAAATCCAGGACAAAAGCCTTTTTTAAAAAACTGTTTTCCATTATAATCAAGCAAATTTTAATGAAATCATTATTTCCACTCTTTGAGGATGAGGTATAAAATTTTATTTTATGATGTTTCAAGTAATCTGAGTGTTTAAAAGTCCGATTCACCATAAAGCAACTAGTATAACACAAAAACTTAAGGGAACCAAACCTATCTGAATTCACAAGTCTCCTTTCTCCTCTAATTCTACTGTCCATTTCTCCCCTTGATGTTATCACTTTAGTTTTAAACACCAATACTCTCCTAATATGGTTGTACATTTATGAGGAAGGACCTCAAAAACACCTGTAATTTATTTATAAAAGATTGTGTATTTATTCTTACATGTTTAAAACTCAGTTACCTTCTAAGTATTCTCCATTTGGTGTCATACACCTACTGTGACAATTTTTCTACTGCTCAAAACAGTTGTTGAACTGTTACTCCTATACTTAAAACTCTCAATTCAGAGTACAAAGTCCTTACAATGCCTCTGAAGCCATACCTGATCTGGACACGTGTGACCTCTCAACTCATACATTAGTACAGCAGTCCCCCCTTACCCACAGTTCTGCTTTCCATGGTTTTAGTCACCCTCAGTCAAGAGAGGTCCAAAAATATTAAATGGAAAATTCCAGAAATAAACAATTCATAAATTTTAAGTGGCTAGCCATTCTGACTAGCATGATGAAATCGTTAGGTAAACAGTAGCCTAATGCCAAGTCACTCACTGCCTGAGTCATTCACCTCACTTCATCTCATCACATAGGCATTGCATCATTCACATCATCATAAGAAGGGTGAGGACAAGTACAATAAGAGATTTTGAGAGAGAGAGAGACCATATTCACCTAACTTTTATTATAGTATACTGTTATAATTGTCCTATTTCATTATTAGTCATTGTTATTAATCTTACTGCACCCAGTTTATAAATTAAACTTTACCACAGGTGATGTATATATAGGAAAAAACATAGTATATTATAGGGTTTGGTACTATCTGTGGTTTCAAGGATCCACTGGAGGTCCTGGAATGTATCTGTTATGGATAAGGGGGCACTACTGTTCTGTCCCCTCTTCACTAAGCTTTCTCATACTGGCCTCTTCATTAGTCCTTTAACATGTCAGGGAAGCTCCTAACTTAGGGTTACTTCATTTGCCTTGAGTACTTATCCCCCAGATAGCTAGCCACAAGACTAACTCCTTCATCTTCGCTAAGTCTTCACTCAAATGTCACTTCAATGATGCTTACTTATTTATCCTTATCATCTTATTTTCCATTGCAACTCACCTCCTCTCCATACACACTCCTGATCTCTCTTATCTCAATTTTTTCTTTTTTTCCCCTAACACTTATCCTCCAACATTAACATGTAATTCACTTACTATATACTATCTCTATTGTATGCTATCTCTTTAATAGAGAGTAAACTCCATAAGGGCAGAAATTTTAGCCTGTTAAGATTTCTGATATATCCTAACTACCTGGAACATTATCTAATACATAGTAAACATTTAATAAATATTGATGAATGATTGACTGAATGTTACTCCATTTCAAAAATTTATCCATGTACATTCTCAAACATACTAATTAGACATCCTTTCTTGCTCCCTATGTCTACTTACTACTCACTAATTCATTGAACAAATAAACCAGGGGCAAAAGAATTAAGCATGGGGAATTTAAATATGAGTAAGACACAACCACTGTCCTCCAGTAACTCTTCTCTCTACTTCCACCAACACTTCCTTGATTCAAACTAGGAGTGCTACGATAGCCTTCTGACTCATCTACCTGCATGTTATTTTCTAATCACAAAGTTGATATTGCCCCCCTTGCTTAAAACACTTTGATGAACTCATGCCTCATAGATGGAGAAAAACTCTTTCCCATTGCCTGCAAACCTCTGATGTGCTTCCTATATAACTTTCCAAGCTTAACCAGAGTGCACTTGTTCATGCACACACACAAACATACACATCTGCCATTCTATCCCTCATATCTGGGAAACTTCCTCCCATCTTAGGGCCTTCAAACCTATAGTTCCCTTTCCATCACCTAATTTCCTTAGCTTATCCTTTAGATCTCTATCACTTCCTCAGTCTACCCTGACTTCCTTAACTAGGTCTAGTAACATTTGTCACAGTTGGAAATTTTAGATTTGTTCGAATGATTATTTATTTAATATGTGTCCCCATCTGATTATAAACTCCATGAAAGGAAGGATCACACCTGTTTTTGTTCATTAGGTATTTGCAGTGCCTAGCATTACAGATACTCAAGATATCTTTATTTGCGGAATGAATGACTGAATAAAAGCATCAACCAAAATATGGAAATATGAAAAACTTCACAGGAAGAAAAAAAGAGTGTGTGAAAGAAGTGCTAGTTACTATGAGGCAGGGAGTGGCATGAGGTAAAGAAGTCCACCAAGGCTAAATCATGAAAGGTCTCATATATCATTTTAAGAACTTTCTTTACCCCTCAGGTAATGATGGAGCCAGTGAAGGATTTTTAAGCCATCGAAATGACATGATTTGTTCTGCATTTTAGACAGTTCTAATAAGCTGCATGGAGCATGGAGAAAGGATTTGAAATGGCATGAGATGGATGAAGGCCCATACTAGGGCAGATTTAAAAATGGAGAATAGGGGCAATCTTGGGGATCATGTGATTGTAAAGTGGAAGGAGTCAAAAGAACTTTAAGGTTGCCAATGTGGGTGACTGATGGCTCCAGAGAGTCAGATCCAATGGTTCTCAAACTCACAGACTGACTGCACTAGAGTCATCTGAGGCCTTGATTAAAAATATACATTTCAAAAAAAAAGAAAAAAAATATATATATATTTCTAGGCTTGATACCAGATATTCTAAATTAGAAATTCTGGGAGTGGGGCATGGAAATCTTATTTTCAACTGGTGGCCTAAATGATTTCTGCTATATTAACTCAAGTTTGAAAACATCTGTGACAGAAAACATACTGGAAAACAAAAAGCTTTATGAGATATATGATAATGAGTTTAAATTTGGAAATGATTAGTTTAAATTGCTTATGCAGACAACCTATTAGATAACCAATTCTGAAGACTATAGGACTGGTCAGGTTGGAGACCAAACTTTGGTGTAAGTTGAAAATATGCCAATATTTAAGCTCACATAGATTGAAAAGTGTGGTATGGACTATAGGTAAAATTCCAAAGGACAACACTTTTAGATGTGGACAGAAAAGATGATTTGCTCATGATTCAATAAATACTCTAAAATGCTATTTTTGCTTGAAATATTTGTGTGAAAAATGTTGTCCCACTAGGTGTTAGGAGGGATATAAAGCTAATACATGACACCTGTCTTGCAATTCTAGGCCTCTCAATATATAAGTCAAAATGTCAAAGGCCTTAATTCAAGTCCATAATATACTATGAAAGAGTATAAGTTTACTAAGAAAACATTAGTTCTAGTCCCAAAAGTCTTTAACTTAGTGGATAGTCTTATTTCCTAATACCCACATCAACATCCTGAAGCCCCTCCTTCAAAACTTTCAAGGATTTCTCAGAATTAATTACTCTTTTCATAAACACATTTTTGTTTGTTTGTTTGTTGGTTGGTTCTCTGAGAAGGGACTGAACCCAGGCTGCAGTGGTGAGAGCACTGAAACCTAGCCACCAGACCACCAGGGAACCCCATAAACACATGTTTTTATAGTGCTGGTGGCACACATCACATTCTACCTTGTATGATATTGGGGAGGAAGCATATTCATATTTAGGTACTTGGTTTTTGTATTATAAAGGAATTTGATCATTTATTTTTTAACATTATAGTACAAGAAATTTCATGTAACCAATAATTACAAAACACAAGAACAGATATAAGGTACAAGGAATTTTATGTATAAAATGTTTTTATTAAAAAAAGATTATCATATTCCAGGGTATTATTTTGCATATGGATATCATTGATTATGCTAGAGTTACACTTTAAACTCATAAGCATAAATAAAAGAATTAAGAACATTTATACAGATATGGATTTAGTACTACCCATGTATAATGCACATCCTTATTCTTCCCTCACAAATTTGGGCAAAAAAAGTATGCATTATACACGGCAAAATACAGTAATCAGTCATGCTTATGTAATGAAACCTCCATTAAAAACCCAAAAGGACAGGGTTTGGAGAGCTTCCAGGTTGGTGAACATGTAGAGATTTGGGGAGAGTAGTAGGCTTGAAGAGAGCTTGAAAGCTATGTGACCTTTCCCGTATACCTTGCCCTATGCATCTCTTCCATCTAGCTGTTTCAGAGTTACATCTTTTTGTAATAAATCAGAAATCTAGCGAGTAAAATGTTGCTCTGAGTTCTGTGAGCTGCTCTAGCAAATTAATCAAACCCAAACAGGGGGGTCA